>APFE030912836.1:2328-25868 GCA_000404065.3 Pinus taeda | reverse complement strand
ATTAATTATTTAGAGTTAAGAGTAAAGATTATATAAAATTGTAAATGAGGGAAACACGATGAAGTTAATAAATTATGGAAACTTAAATTTTAGAGAAAAAGAGAATAGAATGACACATTAAATTAGAAATAACATATTTTTTTCTTCTTAATAATAAAACTAAAATTAATAAAAGAAAATAAAATTAATAGAAGAAAATAAAGAAAATAGTTAACTAAGGAAGCGGAAGATTTGAGAATAAAAGCAACCATTAGAATTGAAAGAAAGAAAGAATGGAAATTTAGAAAAGAAAAGAGGGAAAATTATTACAAAAAAGTTAAGATGGGGAGAACCTTGAGAGGGAGGGGGCTCACAGATGATTAAGATCGTGAATAAGAGGCTTCCAAGACTAGTTTAATTTTTATCCATATTGCCGTTAAATTTATTTGGTTGATTTTTAGTTTAATGAGCTTCCCGAATAAGGTGGGTGATGCAGGAGCATCCAGCTCAAAATGACGAGGCAGAAAGACTCCAACCAGGTTCACAAGCGAGGAACTGAACTGTTAAGTTCTGTTGGGAATAATTTTTCTTTTTACTTTATTTTACAAGTCAGAACAGTTATATGTCTTTACTTTTCCAGTTTAGGATTATTGTAGTTTCGTTATTGATTAAAGGGTAGTTTCTGTAATTAGGGAAAATAACCTTAACTGTCCTACAGGTCTTGTAATGTCCAAATGACTATAGTTACAGATAGGAATAGAGGTTATGTAACTGTCTTTGTAACAGAAAGAAACAAACTGCAATCCTTAACTGAAGACAGAGGCTATAAAGCCAAAAATACATGTAAGGGACAGGTTTAAGTTGAGAAGAGAATAAGCCAAGTAAATTTAATAACAGAGTTGTCAAGCATTCAAAAAAATCAGAGAAGTACTGTCCATCAATATTATTTTCTAAGTTATTTATTGATCTCTCATTCATATTAACAGAACTTTACATTATTGTAAACTAAGCATATTATCTGTTGAAAATAATACTGAGAAGGGGGGTGAATTAGTATTATCTAGACATTTTAACAATTCTTCCTTATTTATACTTTGAATTATTTTTGCATATCAGTACCATAAAACAATGAGCATGAACAAGAAAAACAGACAGTCACATCAAAGAACACCAGATATAAGGTGGAAACCCAATGTGGGTGAAAACCACCTGCTGCAATATGTCTCTATCTTCTTCCAAATTAGAAACTCCTTTTACCATGGTCTTGTACTGGTGCAGTCCTTTACCAGTACGTAGGCTGCAACCTGCAGAGAGCTACAACTCTCTCTCGTTTTCCAGTCTCTCCTGGAAGGGAGCTACAAACCCCTACTTCTTTTTCTTTCAAGGACCACTTTTCATAAATTTTCAAATTGGATCCATAAACATCAAATGATCATCAAGTACATGTAGATTTAACAGCAGTAACCAGATCAACAACACAGAACTAAACCCATAACACCTTATCAACAGAAAAATTCAGTCAACAGATAGTCATGAGACAGATACGCAACTTTCCTTTCTTTGGCCTGCGTTGCTACGCACTTCACCCTCTGCTTCTCTGCGTATACCCGCAGAGTTCCTTCTGCTGCACTGCGTGACCACGCACTGCTTCTTCTACTGCGCTGCGTACAGTACGCACCCAAATGCACTATCGCGCTGCGTACTGCCACAGTAGGCACGCACCCAGAAAGACGATCGTGCTGCGTACGTTTATTGTGCGTATGCACCTGAACCACTGCTGCTCTGCGTACACACGCAGTTCACCTGTTTTTGAGCTATGTACCCACGCAGTTCGCCTGTTTCTGCACTGCGTACCAACGTAGTCACCCTTCTTCTGCTCTGCATACCCACGTAGAGGCACCGTTAAACACCTGCGTACTTCAGATTCAGGCCGAATTTGCAGATCACCAGTATGCTACAGTTAGATGGATGCCCAGATCTGATCAAGTGCTCGAGAGATCACCCTTCACAGATTCGCTTTCCACTTCACTTTCATATAGATCAAGCTTTTGAAACAATAACCCAATATTTCAGATCTTAAGATATTCAACCCAAAAGCATACTCAAGCCAAATGATCTCCTTTGCTTTATATAGGCAAGCTCTTCCTCAAATCATGGATCAATACCATGGGCCAAAACCATAATAACACAATACCTTTGGCTAAATACCAAGGGTTAAACATAAGAAACCCCACGCGTGCGCGCTTTACTGCCTTGAAGTGTGTGCACTAGGGGTACGCACCTCATGAATGGGTAACCTGTGTGTCGGGACGCGGTCCCTGCACGGCATACCTGTGGGTACGTATCTTCTGAACTGTTCTCCTGTGTACTTCTTAATTCTCATCATATTGAGAGCCATGCCATGGGTGTTGCCATCAAGTACAACATCTGTAACATATAACCATACCAGAAACATAATGCCAACAATTATAACATTGAAATGAACATAATGAAAAATCAAGCTAGTAGTCCCAGTTTTTGGATCCAAGGGAAAATCTCTGTGTATATGTGTTTTATGTGTTATGCTCTTGCATTTTTTATTTTCTGTTCTTAGAATTCGTATGCAGGTAATTTCTGTACGGGGTAAAAACCTACACATGCACCGTTAGTGTAGGAGTAGGAGTAGAATATGCTTTCAGTTGTTTTCTTGCATGCTTGTTTTCTTACATGCTTTGTTTGCTGGTTTATTTGTTTGCTTGTTTTCTTACATGCCTTGCTTTCACTTTTGCTTCTCCTCTTGCTTTGCTTTGTTGTTTGTTAGTTTGCTTGTTTCGTTTGTAGGTTAGTTTCGCATGAAACCATGTATGACTCTTGAAGCGAGATGAGTAAAGTACAAGAGGGCTTGTACAACTATCACTACTTGGTTATCTATAATCTTTTCTCTGTATGAAGAGCTTGTTACTTTTAGTCCATGATACGTTGAAGGAAAATACATACCATTCGAAGTGAACCTTGGTGAAAACACAACGCTTGCATGCTAACTAGTGTCACCGTCTCTAGTCAGTTGCTTTTGGGTTAACCCTTGTAAACTCAATCAAGTAGAGTAAGGTGAGGGGGAAAACCTTAACAGGCACGTCAGAGATATAATAAACTAATTCTCTACTGGAACAACCTCTTCTACTCTCAATAAGTTGGGATCCCTCTTCCACCTCTGAAACTAATAAGTCCTATACATAGTGAAAAATGAAAAATTGAAAAATGAAAAGTCAAAAAATTAAAAATGAATAATGAATAAGAAAAAAGAAGAGAAAGGTTTCCTATGTAGGGAGGTGATGCAAGTAACTCTACTGGGGTATTGACCAGGCTTGCTAGCAACGGAGCCTTTCTTGTGTTCGTACGTGACTCCACCGGGGTACTGTCTAGGCCTACTGGCAGTGGAGCAACACCAGAGATGAAACTAAGACTCTGAAGACTATACTGCTTGTGCACCTATATACCCCTTAACCCCAATTGAAACAACTGCGTTGCCTTGGCTTGGAATATGTGTCAATCGACCAAGGGCTTGGCAAATGCTACATCTTATAATCAAGCTAGTGTGAAGCCAAGATGAGCTAAGAACTTAACAATACTTCCAGAGGTGGTAGACATGCTTTTCATGGACAAGGTCCATTCAAAGAGCTGGAGTTCTACCAATGTGTCGCCAAGTATTGTAGTAGCTACAACCACCCTCCAAACTTTTGCCTTAGCCCGTTTTGGAGCCTCCCTACCAACCTTGCACAACATCTTGTATTGCTTTGTCAAGTACACAAGCTTAAATTTTTTTCCTACACAAAGTTAGCCTATTGATCACAGTTCAATGCATTCCCCTCATAGGCTGATCACCTAGACTTGGTCTAGCTACAGGCTTAGAAACTCCCCCAAAAAATTGCGGAATTATGAAGGGAAACTAGCCTTCCCTCCAAAAATTGCACAATCCTGACTGGCAGCCTGCTGGGCTTTAGAATTGCGCAATTCTGCCAGTCAACCCTCCCAGCAGGAATTCCGCAATTTTTCCCAGTAGGGTTGCTTAGCCCAAAATTTGTGAAAATCTAGGCAGTAGTCAGTTTCTCCACCCAGAAATTGCGCAAATATCCTAGGCACTCAGCCCAACTCCCAGCTAGAAATGCACATTTCCTTCAAGCAACCGAACAGCCTCTTGCATGCGTAGCTGAGTTGACCGGTTACCTCCGAGACTGAACGAAATAGAGTTTCATGCATGGGTTGCTTCTCCCAAGATAGCATGAAAAGGCATACCTTGTTTCAGGGATCTATGTTTAGCAAGTGGAGGTTACATGCAAGAATCATTTCAAAAACCTCCCACCAAGTGTCGCTTGCCCTAGATTTGTGGCATGCACGTCACAACCTCGATGTTATCAAAACTCATTAACTGGACACTGCAGATCTCATTCCTCACATCAACCTTGTAGCTATGACATCCCACATCACATCTAGGATCATTTGGCACATTCAACTTAACTGTTTTTGGGTAAGCCTGCTTCCCATGCCTTGTGTTGCATTTCTATCGCTTTTTGTGTTTTCTCTTACATGAGTATTGTTTTCTTGATTTCATTGAATTCATGCTGTTGTTTACATGTATATTAGCTTTTCCTAGCACCGTTTCAGTTTTCGTCAACATCTCACCACTGTCGCATGCATGAAACTATTTTTCAAGAACGGTCACCGATTCAGCGACTCGCCTCACCCACATGCATGTTGTTCCATTTTTTGAATATGTCATTCACCATTTTCATGCATGATCATTCACTTATGATTACACTCAGTATTAGAATGCATTCGCATTCACATTTGTGTTCAGTTGCTCGTCGGCGAGTCTATCCAACCTTGGCCTGGACTCTGCTTCACTAGACAGAATTGCAGAATCCTGAGAGGGAAGGCTCTGCCTTCCTCTCTAGAAATGTGCATTTATGCCTAGCAGTTGTTCCCCAAGCCTGATTTTCACATTCATGAGGGACAATGACTGTTGGCCAAGGAAATTTCACAATGCAGTCACTGACCATGGAGTCATTTCCATCTGAGATTGCACATAATGCAATTCTAGCAGTCAGTAGCCAGACTGGACTGTGCATTGCATAGTTCTAGCAGTTAATTAGTCTCCCAGTAGCCTAGATTATGCCTCGTGCAGTCTTGGCAGTCAGTCTCCTGACCTCCCGGCCGAAATTGCGTAACCTTCATGATCAATCACACAGGTATGTTGCAAGTCAGTTCTTAAGTTCAGTTTGGTTTTCGACTAACAAATTGCTGGCCATGAGTGTTACCATGTCTTTAGGTATTCCAAGTGTTCATTTGCTGCTCAACAGTGTAGGTATAATGGTTTCCAAGAGGGAAGAGTCAAAGACACCGTTCAGAGAATGCCTAGAGATGCAATTGATCAAATGTCTATGAGCTTGCCTACTCACAAAGATATTAAGTTGTGTGTAGACAAGAACATTAAGATATCACAACAAGCAGCATAATGAAAATTAGCTAAAGGCAACATACCAAATGCAATGAATGTAACGAATGTAGCGAATGAAATTAATGCAAGAGGAAGGTTGTTGACAACACAAAGGTGGAACAAAGTTGCAAGATCAAGCAGATCCACTGATAATGAAGCAAATTTTGAGACGCAGGCTATGAGGTGATGACACGATGTGAATATCGCACGGAGACAGAGAATGGAACAAAGAAGGAGCTGCATGTGATGAAGCAGCAACTCGGGAAGAACATGAAGCTATACAAACATATGAATGAGTTGCAGTAGGAATAGGAACAATAGTGGGTGCAACATGCACTCATAGATGAAACTGCACCTGTACAAGTTAAAGATCCATCCCAATAGCTAACATGGAGCAGACATGGTGAGCAGTGTTGTTGATCGCATTCAAGAGATTCAACAACATGCATTTCATTGTGCGCACACATGAAATCCAACCCATTCAACACACTCACCAAGGAAAAGAAAAGAAGCAAGTCCAACTGGAGTTGAACATGTACCTCGACAAGTTGATGTGCATGACCACCAGCACACACTTGAAGATCAGCATGGACACTATGCATAAGTGTGTTTCTGGTTCAGTTGCACCCAAGAAGACCATGTGCATGTTAGTAGACGAGTTGGATGAAGGAGCCAAACAAATGCACTGGTTGCAATAGAGGAAAGAGTTCTCTTTAGCAAGATGTCACTATGAGGTGCATGCACACCATCATGGACAACCAAGCTTGGCATCAGCTCACCACCTTCACCATCACATGCATGTCAAAGAGTTGGTCTCATCATAGTGGACCTAGTGTCAGTGATGTCTTGCATGTCTTTCTCAAGCCATGTTGTCTCACATGAGTACATGTGCATTGTAATGTTGAGTCATGTCAAGTGTCAATAGTTGGATGTAACAGTCATAGAGTAGGTGAAGAGTAATGAGGGTAGTTGAACTATCACAAAGGGGAATGTCAAGGGTCACCCCACCCTTTGCTACAAATAGTTTGTCATAACTCATTGTAGAGGCTTTTGGTCAACCAAGCTTCTGGTAAGACTATCCTGGAGAAATATTGGACAGTATTGTAACGTGCCTTGGCTTCTCCACTACACAGAGCTAGTTCATGTCTTTGGAGGAGCAGGGGGATGTGGTTGTAACGTTCCATTGTTGGGGCTAGCGGGTTTACATGGATGTATTGTATGATTGGGACTTACACTACTACATATAGTAAGAGCCAACACATTTTCAAGCATATGTTGTTATTGTAGTTGGATTGTTCCGGTTGCTTAGCAATGTATGTTGTTTAACTTACGTACTTGTATATGAATTGCTTTGTATGCAATTATATGAATCTTATTGCAGATGTATTGTTGGTTTAACCATCACTTTGGATTTCTGGCTAACCTACTTTCCATCTTGTGATGGATCTTCACTCGTTTGTTCCCTTCCCATCTAAGTATTGTTACAGGTTTCCAAGGGGCACACTCATCTCACCCACCATGTGTTAGAACCTCCCATACACCTTCCTTGACTCACTGTAGCGGTCACACCCTTGCTACTAACAGAGTTATCTTACTTGCCTCTATGCGACATTGCGGTCAAGGCATTTCTTGATGACCCACTACTGGGACTCCTACACCAAATGGTCTGAGGTCTAATTGGGACTTCTTACCAGGGAGATCCCCTTGACATGTTGGAGAGTCCAGCACCATCAACAAATTACTAATAATACATGATTTTCTTTTATTTTCCAAATGTTAGATTGAGGTTTGTTTCCAACTATTCATATTGGTGTTTATGTTTTCTGAAGTTTCCTTTGAAGTGTAGGATTGAATTTAATTTGTTGAGATTGATGCGCAAGTTAGACTGGAATTTGATTTGCAGGTTGTTGGGGGCTCTCTTTGGAATTTATGGTGTTTCACCTCAAAGTTCACAAACTCCTTGATTGACAATTAAATGTTGGTCCATTAATATGCCCTATATTACACCCAACACATAACATTGTCTCTTCTTTGGCTCTCTCATGGCCTGTTTATATAAAAAAAAAATAATCCCTCTTCCCTCTCTTGGTTCATGAATGAAAATGACTTATGAGTAGGACAAGTGGATTCCTTTGAGAGCTACATATCTTCAGGGTGACTCAAATTTAGCTATCCTTGAATGAAATCCTGTCAGGGAATCATCTTCCAAGTGTGGTAAGTGGTGCCAAATTTGGTGAGGTGGACATTTCTTCGATTGCACTAATGTCAAAGGAAATGTCACGTGTCATGTGACTATTTGAAGGGAAAGTTGCACAGTCATCAATATTTAATTCAATGTACATTGGACTCTAGAATAAATTAAAATTTTTTAACATCATAATGTCTTTAGATGGAAAATATTCACTTGTGCATTCTGTTGGACGACTTTGGGAGTATTTTGGATTGTACATGTAACACCCTCCTCCCATATCTACCCAAGTAACTAGCCAACTTGGGTAAACATGTGATGATAGGATACTATGATTGGATTCAACCTCCTATGTGACCTTAAGGAAGTGGAATCAATGGAAACATAACACACAGACATTCAACATTAGCTTCAGGACCCTTAGATATCAATCCAACACATCAGACAACTTTCCCTTGTGTCCTACTGAATTTTTGACTATCTTAAGCCTCAGTCGTACTCATGCTATAGGCATGATAACATCCAGAAACACATAGTCGCTCTCCCAGGCTTGCCTACCAATGTCCAAAGACTCATTTTTCCAGTTCTGTGGCAGCGTCTCTGGGATTTGAGCCACTTTTTCAGGCCCAGGGCCCAGATCACTACCCAGAATGGAATGATAACTTAGGAGTTCGAAAAGAACAAGGAAACAATGATGCAAGAGCAATAAGTTAAAGAAGACCTTAATCAGACCCCTACTAGCCATGACAGAAATTTCTTCAAACATATTGCAAACATGTAATCTATAGGTGTAACCAACAGAATTAAACATAGGGATCTCATACTTATCTTAGAATCTCTAAGAACCATTCTTCCTTCATGTCACTTGTTCCATTATCATCTATTAGGTCCTAGATACAATATCAATTCACTTACAAGTAAAAACATGCTGAGAGCCATATATAACTTCTTTCATAGAACATACATATAACAATCATAACAGGGACAGAAATATTAGAAACATATCAGCCATAAAATCCACATATACATAAGTACATTTACATATGAAAACAAACGGAATGAATGTCTCATTAATGAATGCAATAAACACCCTGGATATGGGACTACCACATTCCACCTAACCATAGATTGGCTGAGCCAAGTCTCTCTTCAGCCAATCACCCTCGTGCCATATTCCAAGCATGAATGTGGGAGGCATTGAACACACCAAAACAAGCACAGATGCCACCTGATTTCTCCACCTACACCGTGAGGAATTTGAGTGCCTCTTAGTCTCTCAGGCATTACTGTAATCCACAATCCAGTCTAGGAATCACTAGGCCCTACACCAAGACACACTCCCCAAGCTTTACCATACATCCCATCCCAAGACTACTAGGCCCAACGGAGAGAAATCCACCTCTTGGCTTCACCATATATCCTTCCATTCATTGGCAAGGATTCCTAGGCCTACCAAGGCACACAATCCTGCCTTTACTGCAACCCACAATCTCGCTTAGGGGTTACCAGACCAATGGCTTTACTATGATCCAAAGTCTAGTTCAGGGAACACTAGGCCATGTGTTTGTCATTTTAAAGATTCACCCCACTCAACTTCGAATCCATCTGACCATCTCATCTCAACCAAATATCAGAACCCATCGGATCAAAGCTATTAAGAAATGGAAAGCCTAGGCTAAAGAACATTGTACACCTGGAAAAATCCATGCCATTATAAAAAAGAACCACATGCAACACCATGCATTCCAAATCTAGCAAGGAAAATACACATGTAATTCGATACCTACAATTAAGTCTATTGTAGTTGCTTCATCCTGCCTTTCCCTACTTGATACTATCTTCCTCTTGCCTCCTGTTGACAGGCCAAATGTACAGCCAATGACTAAGGGTCTCCCTAGTGTAAATTCCTAATTATACTTCACACCATTTGGGATAGGAGCCCCATCTGGTGTGTGGGCCCATCTGCCACCATGAATGTTTTCTTCTCTTGGTTATAAATGAGAAGGTGCCAGAGTGGGGTGGGAATGAAGTGCTCGGGTAGCAAAAAAAATCAACCCAAGATTGACAAATTGCAAAAATAGGTTTAAAGAAGTCACAACAACGATAAGAAGAGATAAACGATGAGGGTGATTAGTGAGATAAAACCCCAAGGGACATAACAAACAGGAACATGTTGGAGGTCAATTGAAAAGTATTTCACGATAGCTCACCGACATGGCAAGGAACAAGTAAGCACAGATTCGAAAGTGAAACATACATGCAACTACTATGTATCAGAACATAACATCTTGCGTATGTTAAAGCACACATACAAATATGGTGAGGTACCAGACAGCGAATACGACGACCATGATTGAGCATGGGAATCAGTGCCATAGATAAAAGAAAACATCTTATTAATATGCTCCAACTTCAAATACATAGCATGCAATTGGTCAATACCCAATAGTGGAACATGGGTTGTTCATACCATTGCCCAATGTCAAAACCCTAGCCCTACATCAAACCCACACTCCTTGCTACCAAGAGTTGAGTGTCCCTAGCTCTCAAGCATCAATCAAGTATCGATATTGGCCTCAACTCCAGTGCTAAAGTCCTATAATATGAGGTATGAGGGTACATTTATAGGGGTCAGGTGACTATTCACCTACCATGACTTTTGACATTTCCCCATGCCATTTCGGCTACCCTCCTTACTCTTGAGCTTCCCCACTTCTTTCTCAAGCCAAGAATGCTTGTTACATGCTCACATCAGTCCCAACATGCTCGCTGCTATAATGGTGGGTGAAATTTACATTATGATGAAAGAGATAGAGAGAAAAAGGTGGAGGGTTATTCAAAACCCTAGTGTGTTTGTTGCCCATATGTCACAACGATGCAAATGATTGGTCTTGGAGCTACCCTATTTTCTTACCACTATGCATCACTCGCATTCATTGATCTTCTGGTGATGTGCCTTCAAGTTTATTGAAAGTTTCTTGGAAACTTGAAGGGGGAATATGGGTTGCTGAAAGGAAACCCTAGTGTGGGTCTCATTGCTAACATTGTTAAGAAACCATGAAAACATGAATTGTTGAAGTGCATGTCATTGTGCCTTTCCCTCACATGACCACCTCTTTTTGTTGTGTTCTTTGTTGAAGGCCTATCCATGTGGCTTCTATAGAGATCCTAGCTTCCTTTTCTAGGTCAACATTCTTTCTTTTCCTTGCGATCTGCCATTGAGATTGGCACAATGTGTAAGATTTCTTGACTTCTTCGCATAGAACAACATTCTCTTCCCTCTTCAAGCCTGCAAGAAAATAACATTGGTCAATCATATTTATAAAAAATATGATACTAGAAATACAATTAATTGATTGAAAGGATGGCATTTATAAATAATTAATTGAGACCGCTGTGTGGTCAATCATTGGGCCACAGTCTTATCAATGCATGTGGCCTTGGGGGGTGGTTTTTTATAGGGTCTCCTCGCACCTCTGCCGAGGAACTATTGGAGAGATGCATCTTTCCAAAATTCTTTCCAACGTGATGGACCATATTATTTCAGTCAAACCTCAGTGAGTTCGCACAGTCCCAATGGGAACTCCATATTAATATTGACATTAACTAAAATAGCTTCTCATTCTTCGAAGTTGCAAGGTAGGTATGCAAGCTAGGGACAGGAAGAAAAAGGATGTGACTAGCAGGAAGGTCGCATACTCTTAGTCATCCTGTAGGGCACATATCTGGTCAAGGGACTGGCAACAAAGGATGCGACTAGCAGGAATGTTGCATAATCGCAAACATCATGTAGGTCACATATCTCGGTCATTTTTCGAGGCTCTACGATGTGACTTTGTGACCTCGAGAGGGCTGGTAGAGAAATGAAATGACTTTGGTGAGCATGTTGCTGAGCTGGAGTCTAAACTACGATCATGCGACCTGAGAAGGAACTGTGACTTGATGGTAGGTACATTTGAGAGCTGCATCATATTTGTTGGAAAAAAATCATTGACTGTAGAACACTTTGTGGATTCATAAGTCCGATACTATACACTAGCCTTGTGGAAAGGATCTTTTATCACCAAAACAAGGTTTTACATTTTTCTTAGTCATGGTCTTAAATTAGCGTCAAGTCACCCTATGTTTTAATGGGTAGGTGGTATGCTAGGAGTCTCAAAGGTTTAATTTTTCATGTCCAAATAAATTCTAAACATCCTTTTTCCATGTGTCATGAATACTAATTTCTTTTTAGAAAATCATAGCTTAAGCCATTTTGAAAATTTTTGGAATTAGCCATGAAACCACGTTTTCATAGCACAGACAGTGTAAAATGTCTGTTTTGCACTATGAAAACACTGCTCTTTTCACAGTGATTTTCCTTGCGCACTATGAAAGCGCGGATTTGAAGAACAACCTTGTCAACCATAAATCCGTTAATATTCCGTTATAATTTTCATTATTAGGTGTCAGATAGGAGTCAGTCCTTAATCATGCTGCCATCCAAACTCATCATTTCGAATTTAGGGTTCATTTATGAAAGATAATTCGAAAGGGTTGGCTAGTCTCATCATTTCAGTTTGCATGCAAACCCTCGAACATAAGTTTTTCAAATAGTAAGCTTTGGTAATTTTCCACCAAGGTTTTCCTCATCCACAATTCAGGCGAGGCTGACCACCATTGGCAAGTGAGGTTGATCGACATAATTTCAAAAGAAGCTGGTTTTGTCACAGGAATTTAGAAGTAAATATGACAGAGGAGAAGAAACATCACAGGTCTGGACATTGCTTGAGAACAGAGCCTGAAAGCACTGAGGTCTTAATCAGAGACAAAGCAATTGTAGAAGCCTTCAAGAAAGCAGGATGTTGGAAGTTTTGTATGAAATTGCAGGGAGGACATACTCAGGTGACAAACGAGTTTGCACTCCATTTCACTAGCTTAAGCACAAAGGTCAGAATGCTTAGCTTGCAAATTTCGCTAGAGGTCATAGCATTGGTGACAGAAATTCCTAGGGGAAAGAGACATGGTTCAAAAACTTCAGATTTGACATGGAACCATGTAAGGTGTTCCTAAAGCCAGAGTTTTCAGAAACCAAATTAACCAAGGCAGTTCCCAAAGACTACATCAAGGGCAGCTATATCAACTTGCTTTGAAACATCCAATGCTATTTCACTTGTGAAGGAAGATAGCGAAAGGTTTATTCATATCATTTAAAACTCCTGTTACATTTTACTAATATGATTTCTCTAGATTTACCTTACTTCTTATTTCAAAGTGTAGCTAAGATGGCAGATAAAGTACAGTTGAAATCTCAAGGATGTGAAACTTCCATGTTTCATCATGGTTTAATTAAGCTGATAGTTCTGCATGAACTCAAGAGGATCAACAAATATTGGTCTTTGTTTTTGTTTGTATGTGACTTTGTAGTAGAAAAACAAGGTGTAGACACTAGCCCTAGGGTTAAAACAACTCCATTAGTAGAAACCATAAAGTTTGTAATGTCCAGGGCAAAAAGGGAAGCCTGGAAGTAGGTGAAAAAGAAAGCAAGCAAATCCCCAATAGTCATTCTTGAAACTCCTAAATCTACCAAAGAAAAGATGCCTGAGGTTAAGGGAATGGCACAAGAATAGTTAACCAATAAACCAATTCAAAAGAGATTGACTAGAAGTCAAATTGCAAAGGAGAAAGGTAAAACAGTGATCTCGGGAGAAGTTTCCAGCTTGAAGGGTGATTTAAATGATATTTTAAAAGCCATTGATATTGCAAAATCCCCTTTGGTGCAGGAAGATGTGATAAAATATGATCAAGGAAAGTCAAAGAAAATGAAACCTTCCAAGAAATTGGAATTTGAGGAGGATGTCTCAGCATTTGTTTCAAACCCAGAAAGCCCTTAACCAGGCAATCCAAGAGGATGCAAGAGTCAAATATTGAGTTGGGGAGAATAGAAGAAACATCTTTTGTTCAAGAAGAGTTGATTTACATTCCATCTCCAAGACCTGAAGGTGACAAAAGCATAGTTCCTACCACTCAAACAGAAAAATCCAGCTATGAGGTTATGGAAGAAAGGTTAAAGGATGCCAACAATGAAATTGCTAGAATAAGAGTGAGAGCAAGAGAGCATGCAACTAAAAGGACAAATTTCAAAAGGATGAAGGCTCTCTAGGAAGCTGAAAAGGTATCCAAACCAGAAATAGTAAGCAGTGAAACTCAATACTTTACCTGGACTGTTCCTGTAATCAAAGAAGCTAGATTTGTAAGGAAGATTAATGCGCAGCTAAGAGCTACAAACAGAGGATTGAAGAGGAAAATTGATGATGTAGAAATACAACTAACCAAATCTGGAAAAGAGTCTATAGCAATAATGAAACAGGGTGTTGAAAACGGTCAGTGAAGGAGATATATCAAAACAGTTTTGGCACATAAAAAGAATTTTGGCATATGAAAGGAAGAACTGCTGTGAAGAAGAACATCTATAAGGGTAAGTGATCTTGATTTTTATTTGATCATATCAATCTTCATGGAATTTTGAAAAAACTCCCAAACTACATATTTTTGAAGGCCGTGTTGAAAAAGAGCATGCACGACAGTTTCATAACACACTATGAAACTACTGAAGATGATCATTTAACACTTATGGATGCTTTATGGAGGTAAGGATTGATTAGTTCCAAATTTTTAAGTTGTTGGTGGATATGGGATCATGTATGAAGTCTTAGATGGTAGTGGTGTAAAAAGCAAAGTCCCAGGAAGTGTTTCATAAATGACATAAAAGTTGTGCTACGAAAACAGAGTATTTTTGTAGCACAGTCATGTTTTGTCTTTCTTTCATATTTTCAAGTTTCCTTTTCTTTGCACAGGTGGAAAATGAAATGTTAATGGGTTATTAGTGCATGCCACATGTATACCAGCAAAACTACTTGAAGATAGGAAGAAGGGATTAAGGGCCTTAAAAGGAGGAACTCTGTCTCCTAGTAATCAGGACAGTTAGGTCATGACTCAGCAGGTTTTGTAACAGCACTAAGGACATCATCCAGCTCGAAGACATGGGTGGAAAACAGATTAAAGAATGTATTGAAGTCATAGATAAGGTTGTTAAAAGCATGTATTAGGAGTTTCACTCCTATTTGTATTAGGACTCTTAAAGACAGCTAGCTGTCAAGTTGTAATTAAGTAGTTTGTTTTATGATTAGATAGGTGTCTAAGTTAGGAATTCGAATTCCTCTAAAGATGGATCACAGTATCCAAGGTTGTAAAACTCTATATAAAGCTTGAGAATCGAATTCCTCAGGGTTAGTAATTTCATTAGCAAAAGAAAGTTGTGTTATTGTAAGAAACTGTGGTTTTAATACTTAATACAAAGATTAGTTTGACTACTCAAGATTCACAAGGAGTTTATGTGATTGATGTTCTTATAGCCTTGTTCAATTGCTTATTTGCAATGGTATGAGCTTTTGATACGTAGAATTCATTGAAAAATGCTCTAACTTCCTTCACATGCTTGTAAACTGTGTTGTTTCATTGTGTTACTGTTTTATTTATAAACCTAAACCCTAAGTGCCTTGACTTCCATGTTTTGTTGATCATGTTGTTTTGTTAAATATCATCTTGACTCCATAGCCCAATAGATGTTTGATAATCCTTGATTCAACCAGCCAACCAGTTATACATTTTTCCATTTTGTTCCTAGAGTTATCCAGCTAATCGTTAATCAAAAACCTTAAACCTATTGAGGGAGCCCTCTCAGGTTGAGAAGGCTAAGCCTCAACCAAAATATTGGTTTGAAAGAGTTACTCAGACTCTGCTTGATCAACAACCTATCAAGGTCAGATTTTGTGATAACATTTTGGTGTGTCTGCCGGGAGCTTGAAAATTATTCGTTCCTGAAATCAAGAAGTTGAACTTCTGAAGGTAGCAGGAGCTCAGAAAGTTTCTTGAGGCTGTAATCTACCTTGGTGACTCCATATATTTTCAAAGTTTTAAAGGTGGCTTTGGGAAGGAGATACACATGGAGCAATCCTGATCCCAATCCACTACCAATGGAGACAATCCAAACACTGCTTCAAGAGTCAGTCAAAGATTTTTAGAAATATCAGGTACTCCATCTTATTCAAAATCTTTTCTCTCTGAATTCTCAAGAAAGCCTGAAGACAAAAAAGTTGATGATAAAATTCATGAAGTGTTGCTTAGATCAGAAAATGAAGAGGAACACATTGGTATTATCTTAGACCTGCAAAAGAGAGGAATTGACACCTCAACCCTAATATCACAAGAAGACAAAGAAGAGTTTTGGGAAGTTGTTACCTCTGAGCTATTGTTAGAAAAGGAAGTTTTAGATAAATTGAAGGAACTTGACCCTTTCGAAGTCCTGCTGAAATCTAAAGTTGGTTTACCTCTTCCAAATTGAATTTCATTTGTTAGTGTTTTATAGAAGCCAAGTATTCCTACTCACATCAACTCTTCATCTTCTACCATTCCTAGTGGCTTACAGAAACCAAGCAGTCCTCCTCACATCAACTCTTCATCTTCTATTCCTATTATTCCTATAACTATTGTTCCTCCTTTAATCATGGTTGCACCTGCTAGGTATGCTCCACTTGTGCTCCCTGCTGTTTTTCATGACCTGCCTAGTAAATATGCTGCTAGGGTCCCTACTTGGGGTAGTGATGAAGAAATTACAACAGAGGAAATGTAGACATAGTTAATGATTTTGTTGGCAGAGAAGAAGTAGATGATGAGGATGTGAAATTAAGACTTTTTGCACAAAGCTTCATTAGTGAAGTTAGAAAATGGTTTAAAGCTCTTACACCAGGAAGCGTTTGAAATTGGGTAGAGTTTGAAGGTAACTTTCTAAGGAAGTGGGGAAACATAAATAATCCAGTTCAAGCACTTACTGAATATGACAACCTTAGAAGAGAATCTACTGAAACTATTCAAAATTTTTCAAAAAGATTCAATAAAGTGTTTAACTCAATTCCAGCTTGTTTGAAACCTCTAGAAGCCCTAGCACAAATGAGATATGCTGAGGCATTTTATTATGACTTTTCTCTCTTGTTGAGAGAAAGAGAATCTCCTACACTTGCTAAAATGTAGAATGATGCAATAAAGGTAGAGGTAAACATGATAGCTACCAAAAAGTCAAAAATGGGAAAAACTAAATTGAAAGAAGAAGAGAAACCTTCATCTTGAACTCCTGAAGATAAATTAGACTGAATGATGAAAACCATGGAGAAGTTGATGGATGAGTTAGCTCTTGGAAACACCTCTGCTCCTCCTGTGCAACATGAACCTCAATTTAGAAACACTCAATTTAGGAGACCTCAAAACCAACAAAGACCAAGAGAAAATAGAAATCAGCAACCTGACCCTCTAGTGAGACCTCCTTTTCAACAAAATTTGGTTAATGAAGAAGATGATCCTGAAATTCCTGAAGAATCTATCCATTTTCTTGACAAAGAGATGTCAGGAATTTTCTTGACTAAAGAAGAACATGATGAGTTATATTTTACCAATCAAGGGGAAGAGCCTTTAGATTATCTCAAAGGGTATCAACATGCTATCTTTGAAATGCAAAAACAATACAACCTTAGAAACAGAAATGTGCTGATTATCGCAAACAAAGTGCAGCCTAAGAAAGATGCTTCAAAGGTTGCTGAAGAAAAAAATGATACCCCAAAGGTTGATAAAGGTAGGAAAGATTCTCCACTTGGTAGAAAAGACACTCAACTTCCTCCTCCTATCAAAGAAGCTGAAAAGTTTGTTTCTATTCTCAACCTTGAGAATGAAATCTCAAAGATTAAAATATCGGTCCCTTTTAGTGAGATTCTCAAGGTAAATAAATATAGAAGCAATATTGTTGAGATGTTGAATTCACAAATAGGAGCTGCTGATATTTTGAATATCCAAGAAGATAATCCTACTATATATTTGGGTCCAAGGTTAGAAGATGATCAAAATGAAGAGTTCCCTCCTTTATATGTAAGCATTAGCATTCATGATATGACTTTACATAATGCTATGTTGGATTTAGGGGCTTCTCATAATATCATGCCCAATGTAATTATGGAAAGTTTAGGGTTACAAGTAACAAGACCATATAAGGATTTATTCTCTTTTGACTCAAAAAGAGTTCAATGCATTGGTTTAATCAAAGATGCTATTGTTGGGCTAACACAAAACCCAACAAAGACATTTGTTATGGACATTGTTGTGGTTGATATTCCTCCAAAGTTTGGAATGTTGCTATCAAGATCATGGGCAACAAAAATTAAAGGCACAATGCAGATGGACCTTACTTATGCCACCATTCCTGCTTTTCGTGAACAAAGGAGAACAAGAAAGCTTGGCACTTAAAGTTGAAGTATGCCTTATGGGCTGGTAGGATATGTACAAAGAGATCAATTGGGACTTCACTGTATGAATTATTTTATGGTGCTGAAGCTTTTTTTCTTACATCACTAGGGGTACTGGTCATGAAACTAATTCAAGGACTTGAAGAAGAACCAAATGCCATATAGAGGAGGATAAACCAGCTGATAGCTTGGAAAGAAAAGAGGAATGAAGTCTATGACAACCATCATCATGCTCAAAGCAGAATTAAAAGTACATTTGATAGGAAGATTAAAGAAGACAATTTCCAAATACAAGACAAAGTGCCGAAATGGGAGGCCAAAATTGAGGAAAAGGACAAGCATGTTAAGTTTAAGAATTCATGGAAGGGTCCTTTTAAGATTATTGGTTTTCATGGGAACAACACTTATATATTGTAGGAAATTGATGGAGGATCTTATGCTGGAGGGCCTGTCAATGGCAGGTTCCTAAAGCATTATACTTGCTGAAGTTTCATCAACCACTCATGACATTGTATATATTCCATCTTTGTCAGTTTTTATTGCTAATAAGGACAAGCTGAAATAGAGAGCTTAAGCCCGACTTGAAGGCCCAACAGTTTGAAGAAGATGCTTGCTAAATCAAATAAAAGTATTTTTGTTTTACCAAAAAATGAATAGCACTAGATCTACGAGTTCTTAGTGTGCCATACGGGTACACTATCCCAAGTGCAGCCACTGTTATCACCAAAACAAGGGTTTACATTTTTCTTAGTCATGGTCTTAAATTAGTGTGAAGTCACCCTATGTTTTAATGGGTAGGTGGTAGGTTAGGAGTCTCAAAGGTTTAATTTTTCATGTCCAAATAAAGTCTAAACATCATTTTTCCATGTTTCATGAATCCTACTTTCTTTTTAGAAACTCATAGCTTAATCTATTTTGAAAATTTTTGGAATTAGACCCAAAACCACATTTTTGTATTATAGACAATGCAAAATGTCTGATTTGTGCTACGAAACCACTGCTCTTTTCCCAACGCTTTCCCCTACATGCTATGAAAGTGTGGATTCGGAGAAAACCTTTTCAAACATAAATCCATTAATATTCCGTTATAATTTTCATTATTAGGTGTCAGCTAGAAGTCAGTCCTTAAGCATGTCGCCATCCAAACTCATCATTTCGAATTTAGGGTTCATTTATGAAATATAATTTCAAATTCGAAAGGGTTGGCTAGTCTCGTCATTTCAGTTTGCATGCAAACCCTCGAACATAATTTTTTCTAACAGTAAGCTTTGGTAATTTTCCACCAAGGTTTTCCTCATCCACAATTCAGGCGAGGTTGAACACCATTGGCAAGCGAAGCTGATCAACAGAATCTCAAAAGAAGTTGGTTTTTTCACCGGAATTCAGAAGGAAAGATGACATAGGAGAAGAAACGTCACAGGTCTGGTCATTGCTTGAGAACAGAGCTTGAAAGCACTAAGGTCTTAATCAGAGACAAAGAAGTTGTAGAAGCCTTCAAGAAAGTAGGATGTTGGAAGTTTTGTAAGAAATTACAGGGAGGGCATACTCAGGTGACAAAGGAGTTTTCATTCCATTTCATTGGCTTAAGCACAAAGGTCAGAATGCTTAACTTCCAAATTTCTCCAGAGGTCATAACATTGGTGACAGAAATTCCTAGGGGGTAAGAGACATGGTTCAAAAACTTAAGATTCGACATGGAACCATGTAAGGTGTTCCTAAAGCCAGAGTTTTCAAAAACTGACCTAACCAAGGCAGTTCCCAAAGACTACATCAAGGACTGTTATATCAACTTTCTTTTCAACATCCAACGCTATTTCACCTTTAAAGGCATATATCAAAAGGTTTATTCATATCATTTCAAACCCCTGTTATGTTTTACTAGTATGATTTCTCTAGTTTCGCCTTCTTATTTCGAAGTGTAGCTAAGATGGCAGATAAAGTACAGTTGAAATCTCAAGGATGTGAAATTTCCTTGTTTCATCATGGTTTAATTAAACTAATAGTTCTACATGAACTTAAGAGGATCAACAAATATTGGTCTTCATTTTTGTTTGTATGTGACTTTGGGGAAGAAAACCAAGGTGTAGACACTGGCCCTAGGGTGAAAGGAACTCCACTAGTAGAAACCATCAAGTCTGTAATGTCCAGGGCAAATAGGTATGTTAAGTTCAAGCCTAGGAAGTAGGTGAAAGAGCAAGAAAGAAAAGCCCCAATAGTCATTCTTGAAACTCCTACATCTACCAAAGAAAAGATGCCTGAGGTTAAGGGAACGACACAAGAATAGTCAACCAGCAAACCTGTTCAAAAGAGATTGACTAGAAGTCAAATTGCAAAGGAGAAAGGTAAAATAGTGATCTTGGGAGAAGGTTCTAGCTTGAAGGGTGATTTAAATAATATTTTAAAGCCATTGATATTGAAAAATCCCCTTTGGTGCAGGTAGATGTGATAAAATCTAATCAAGGAAAGTCAAAGAGAATGAAACCTTACAAGAAATTGGAATTTGAGGAGGATGTCTCAGCATTTGTTTTCAAACCAAGAAAACCCTTAACCAGGAAATCCAAGAAGATGCAAGAGTCCAATATTGAGCTGGGGAGAATAGAAGAAACATCTTTTGTTCAAGAAGAGTTGATTGACATTCCATCTCCAAGACCTGAAGGTGACAAAAACACAGTTCCTACCACTCAAACAGAAAAAGTTATCTATGAGGTTATGGAAGAAAGGTTAAAGGCTACCAACAATGAAATTTCTAGACTAAAAGTGAGAGCAAGAGAGCATGCAGTTGAAAGGACAAATTTCAAAAGGATGAAGGCTCTCTGGCAAGCTGAAAAGGTGTCCAAACCAGAAATAGTTAGCAGTGAAACTCAATACTTTACCTGGACTGTTCCTGCAATCAAAGAAGCCAGATTTGTAAGGAAGATTAGTGCTCAACTGAGAGCTACAAATAGAGAATTGAAGAGGCAAATTGAAGATTTAGAAATACAACTAACCAAATCTGGAAAAGGGTCTGCAACAATAATGAAATAGGGTGTTGAAAAGGGTCAATGAAGGAGATATATCAAAACAGTTTTGGCACATAAAATGAATTTTGGCATATAAAAGGAAGAAAAATTGTGAAGAAGAACATCTATAAGGGTAAGTAATTTTGATTTTTGGTTGATCATATCAAATTCATGGAATTTTGAAAAAACCCCCAAACTATAGATTTTTGAAGGCCGCGTTGAAAAAGAGCATACACAGTAGTTTCGTAGCGCGCTACGAAATCGCTGAAGATGATCATTTAGAACTTATGGATGCTTTCCGGAGGTAAGCTTTGATTAGTTCCAAATTTTTAAGTTGTTGGTGGATATGAGATCATGTATGAAGTCTTCGATCATAGTGGTGTAGAAAGCAAAGTCCCAGGAAGTGTTTCGTAAATGACATAAAAGTTGTGCTACGAAAACATAGTATTTTTGTAGCACAATCATGTTTTGCCTTTCATCCATATTTTCGAGTTTCCTTTTATTTGCACATGTGGAAAATGTAAGGTTAATGGGTTATTAGTGCATGCCACATGTATACCAGCAAAACTACTCGAAGATAGGCAAAAGGGATTAAGAGCCTTAAAAGGAGGAACTCTATCTCCTAGTAATTAGGACAGTTAGGTCATGACTCAACAGGTTTTGCAACATCATTGAGGACATCATCCAGCTCGTAGACATGGGTTGAAAATAGATTAAAGAATGTATTGAAGTCATAGATAAGGTTGTTAAAAGCATGTCTTAGGAGTTTCACTCCTATTTGTGTTAGGACTCTTAAAGACAGCTAGTTGTCAAGTTGTAATTAAGTAGTTTGTTTTATGATTAGATAGGTGTCTAAGTTAGGAATTCGAATTCCTCTAAAGATGGATGATAGTATCCAAGGTTGTAAAAATTTATATAAATCTTGAGAATCAAATTCCTCAGGGTTGGTAATTTCATTAGCAAAATAAAGTTGTTTTATTGTAAGAAATTGTTGTTTTCATACTTAATACAGAGATCAGTTTGACTACTAAAGATTCACAATGAGTTTATGCGATTGATGTTCTTATGGCCTTGTTCAATTGCTTATTTGCAGTTGTATGAGCTTATGATACTTAGAATTCATTGGAAAATGCTCTAACTTCCTTCACATGCTTGTAAACTGTGTTGTTTCATTGTGTTACTGTTTTATTTATAAACCTAAACTCTAAGTGCCTTGAATTCCATGTTTCATTGATCATGTTGTTTTGTTGAAGATCATCTTGAATCCATAGCCCAATAGATGTTTGCTAATCCTTGATTCAACCAGTCAACCAGTTATACATTTGTCCATTTTATTCCTAGAGTTAGCCATCTAATTGTTAATCAAAAACCTTAAACCTATTGAGGGAGCCCTCTCAAGTTGAGGAGGCTAAACCTCAACCAAAATATTGGTTTGAAAGAGTTACTCAGAGTCTACTTTATTAGCAGCCTATCAAGCTCAGATTTTGTGATAATAAGATCGTCCAATTTAGTGTTCCACAATTTTTAGTAATCGCAACCATGTAGGTCGCAGCCCATGTCACAAAGCTAGTCTCATTTTCTAGTCATTCATTGCGGCTCTGAGATGCGATCTTGTGACTCATAAGGAGGTCTCGTGGTCTCACTCCATGTAGGTTGCACTACAGAGCTACACCCCTCCACTTCGGACCTACGACTTCCCAATTCATATGTCCCATGCATATTTCCAATTCATGGGCGTAGCCAACTTGATGAAGGTGAAGTCAACTGTTGCATGTCTCTTGAAATAAGCCAGTGTCACAAAACTTGTTGGCTTAATGACTTTAAAACTTTATTTACAAATAGAACTTATAATCTCTGAATGCTCCTCTGCCAGTGTGAATGGGGAGATTTCATCATCGCATCGAATGCATGGACCATCGCTTAATGCTTCAAAAGAATTCTATGCATCGTCGATCATTAGTGCGATTATGCGTACACGTCTCATCTTTTGGTGTAGCCTCCCTAATTGAGAGAAATGGGAAGCACATCCCATATTGAAACACACAAATTACAAAACATCTCAATAACCAGAGGCATTAGTGATATTTGGAATCATGCTTTCCTCATATGGGGAACACGTCTTCTTTCCCTTTGCGGATTTTCGACCACTTATTGGATAATCCTTTTCCTTTGAAATGTGAGCCTTTATACTGCTAGAATGCAGCGCATTCAAACTCAATGCCTAGTGTATGCAAAAAATGTTGATATGATCCCTTACCTACTTAGACTATAACCTCATCACTGCCTTTTATGTGTGTCATTGGCACCTGGGAACAATGTGGAAAACTTTTACGCATATGGGCGTATGGGAGTCTGCTACGGTGCCTTGTTGCATGTTTTGGAAATAGATCCCCTTAGAAATACCTTTAATGTATTAAAAGTGCTTTTTGGCAGCACATTTCACTCCTTTTATTATGGCTTGGAACCTATATTCGTGGATGATTAAAGGAAACAATAGGTCAAGTAGATGAGCAGGTCACCACCTGTTATATACCTAGGGGGGGTATATGGGGTACCGAGGGAGGTACCCAAGG
>APFE030912834.1:3809-18332 GCA_000404065.3 Pinus taeda | reverse complement strand
TACAGAAATTACCTGCATACGAATTCTAAATCACATGAAAAATAAAAATGCGAGAGCATAACACATAAAACACATATACAGAGAGATTTCCCACTGGATCCCAAAACCGGGACTACTAGCTTGATTTTTCATTACGTTCCTTTCAATGTTACAATACATATTTATACATGCCGAAGCATCCAATACCATGGACCGAAAACTATCGCGTCCAAAACCATCGACCGAAAACCATCGCGTCCAAAAAACATGTGCGAAAATCATGCGCAAAACCATAGGTGGGTCCGCCCAACCTAACATAGGGTCCAAAACCAAAATTTTCTGGGGCGATGCCCCGGACCCCATAAAGTGGGGTTATGGGTACCCCTCAAACCCCCTGTTAACTATGTGGAAAGAATATAACACAACCTAACATAGAGAGGCAGCATAGAGGCCTACGCAACCCAGAGAGGGGCTCACACAACGCTGATGTAGGCCAAGAGGGTTCTTGTAGTGGCAATGCGAGATAATTGAGGGAAGTCCAAGATTTTATTGGGAGTTCGATGTTCTAAGCTGGAAGGGATGAAGTTGAAGCTTCTGAGGGAAAATCGATCTACCAAAGGAGTGATGCAGCCTCCCAGAGGCAAGACATTGGCCCACATAGAGCAAATTGTGTTGGGATTTTCGTAGTGCTTGCTGGAGTTAGCCATTTAGTGGATCAATTGAGAGTTGGAGAATGATGTAAATCCTTGTATGTATTTCTTGTTTCCATAATATCTCTTAAAGGTTAGCCAGTGTGAGAGGTAACCTATTGTACTCAGATTTTGCTTACTTAATAATACAAACCCTCTATATGTTGCACTGGTTTTCTCGAATTGGGTTTTTTTCCAGGGATGATTGTCCAAAAATAATGGCATTCCTTGTGTATTTCTCTCATTATATTTCAGTTCATGATCTGTATGTATGTGTAGTCTGAAATAGTGTTTTCATCGTTATTTAAATAATTAAATAAAATTGTTTAACGTAAAAACAAGTAGGAGATGATGAACCAATGATTGCAGTAGGATTTCTAATGTGTAGATTCAGAAATTTTCACATGGTATCAGAGCATTGCAAATCATAGGAAACTAAAGAAATTAGTTGAGGGATCTAGAGAATTTTGTTGCATAGAAGCAGTTTTCCTGAGTGCAACACCATTTCAGAGGCAGAGGAGAAATTGGAGTGACACAGAGCCGAAGAAGTGATGCAGAGGATCACACAATGCTTGCGTAACCATTTTGAGCCTATAGAGGGTGACGCATAACCTGAGAGGAGCTCACGAAGTGACTACATCAGAAATTTGGGCTAGCGCAGAGCCAGAGAGGCTCGAATCAGTATGTTGTTGGGGTTGGAGGAGAAAAGTAAATTCGATATGAGTTGATGGGGTGTTGTTATTGTTGGTGCAAAACAATGTTTGTGGATACAAAGCCAAGGTAGGGGGAGTCACTGCCTTGACATATTTATAGTCAAATAAATCTAGATCTGGGTTGCACCAGTAAAGGAGGATTGGAGAGTAGTGATTCGACATTTGACAGGAGGATTTCTATAAAGGAAATCACGACTCAGAGGGGGTCTAGAGGAGCTTGTTCCTTAGAGGGTTTATTGTGCCAAATAAATCCAGATCCAAATCTTGTTGGATTAATAGCAGGAGAGGGAGAAGAGAACTAATCCTACATTTTTTAGCAGAGATGGTAGTCAATGGACTAAGGGATAAGGAATGATTGGATGGAGCATCCAATTTTGTCATCTGGAAGGTAGGATCCTGGTGATCCTTGTCAAACATCACATCAAGGACTATGCCTTGAAAGTAGTTTTTTTTCTAGTCGACGTTGATCCATTAAAGAAGTATGAGGAGGCCCAGGAGAAGGCCAAGTGCATGATCCTAGATGGGGTCAAAGATCATGTAGTACCACACATTGCTGAGAAGGAAACAACAAGGGAGATGTGGGAGGCATTGACCACCTTCTACCAGGGCACTTCCGTCCAACAGAATATGTTGTTAGAAAATTAGTCGAGACAATACCAAATGGAGAAGGGATATGAGATTGATCCCTTCCACCTTAGGTTACAAGGGATTCATGATTAGTTGACTTCAATGGGGTCTACAGCAGATTCTGAGTTCATGGTTAGGACTACCCTGAATGCAGTCACCAAGGACTGGGAGAAACTCTTGGGTAGAGAAACTCTTCCTAGTTGGGAGGAGATGTGGGTAGCTCTTTGAAAAGAAGAAATCAAGAGGTTGACCAAGGTAGGAAGTAGCGGCAGAGGAGCCCTGGTCAAGAAGAAGGAGGAGAAGGATGCAACTCTTGCATCATTGGGGTAGCAAGGGTAACAAATGAGGAAGAAGAAGGACATTTCCAAGGTTATATGCTTCAAGTATTGGACACTTTGCCACTCAGTCCCCCCTGAAGAAGGGTAAGGAGGAGGCTTCTAACTTGAAGGCTATTCCAACAAAAGCTGATAGGGAAGGCGAGGATGAGGATTGCGCCATGAGTTCTCATGTGCCTCTAGAGAAGAGGTGGAAAGACATAGAGTTGTAGTCGAGAGGACTACATGAAGGGTAGAATCCTTGAGGTGCCCAAACTCTTGGATCATATGGCTACGGGAGCCCTTAATGACAGTAGAAAAGTCACTCGTGTTGGTTGGAGCAAGGTGTGATGGAGATATAGTGGCAGAGCTAAAGTGCCAAAGTTTGAAGTAGCGTAGTGGATGTTGTAGTTTTCAATATCACAGTAGAAGAAAAGGGCCAACATAGATAGTAGCATAGGTAGCTTCAACATCACGAGGCATCGATACTAACTAGCATTTTAGTTTTTGGGTGAGGTTTCAATTTCTTACTTCTCAGCAACTGAGTTGCAATGCAGTAGTTAGCAGTGGCAGTGTTATCGGAAGCATGAGGCAACATTTTGGGAGGGAGCTACAGTATAGATGTAGCAGTGGTAGTGGTAGAGTCATGGGTAGCAGTACAGGAAGTAGTAGTGCCGTGGATGAAGGGCATCAAGCCAAGCATCAATAGCACAGAGGACCAATGCTGTGGATGAGTGTAGTACTTATGTTGAGAAGTATTACTATAGTACATTTCTCGCTAAGAGGGATTGTTGATTTTAGGTAGCATTGGATGTGCTCTAGCTCCAAAATTTTGTGGAGGCGCTAGAATGCATGAGATCTCCAAGACTAAGAAATCATTTGGAGAAATTCCACTTGGATGAGGAGTTATTGAAAAAATAATATTTTTAATGGGTTCTGAAGTCTAAACTTAGGAAAATAAAAATATTAATGGGTATTAATAATAATATGGGTGAGAAACTTCTTAGTGACGAGGATCAAGTCTATTTTAATGTTAGCCATTAATTAGGGACTTAAACGTGATTGTTGATTTGTCAACAGGAAAAGTATAAGAAGAGGCTTGAGGATCAGTTGGAAATACACTTGAGAGATCAGTCAGTTTGATTTTTCTCAGGCGAGGTTTGCTAAGAAAAATGAACAAGTGATTTGTTGCAATGAGAGGGGAAATAGTAGAGAGTTGGATCAGAAGGGAGTTTTGGGCCAACGAGTACCAATAAGAGAGGCACTAGTAGCATCAAAGAGGCAATGCAGAGGCCTATGCAGCCTAGAGAGTGGCTCATGTAGTGATGATGTAGGCCAAGAGGGTTCTTGTAGTGGCAGTGCGAGATAATCGAGGGAAGTCCTAGATTTTGCTGGGAGTTTGATGTTTTGAGATGGAAGGGCTGAAGTTGAAGCTTCTGAAGGAAAATCAATCCAATAGAGGAGTGATACAGTCTCCCAAAGGCAAGACGCTAGCCCACATAGAACAGATTGTGCTGGGATTTTCGTGGTTCTTAGTGGAGTTAGTCTTTTAGTGGATCAGTTGAGACTTGGAGAACGAGGTAAATCCTCGTATGTATTTCTTGTTGTTGTATTATGTCTGAAAGATTATCCAGTGTAAGAGGCAACCTATTGTACTCAGATTATGCTTTCTTAATAATACAAACCCTCTATATGTTGCACCAGTTTTCTCGAATTGGGCCTTTTCTAGGGACAATTGTCCAAAATTAATGGTGTCCCTTAAGTATTTCTCTCGTTATATTTCAGTTCATGATCTATATGTATGTGTATTTTTCAATAGTGTTTTCATCATTGTTTAAGTAATTAAATAAACTTGTTTAATGTAAAAAAATGTAGGAGTCGAAAAACCAATGATTGTAGTAGGATTTCTGATGTGTAGATTCATAAATTTTCACAAGACTTGGCTGTTTGTTTTTGCCTTGGTGGGTGTGCCAATGGATTGGATCACATGCATGAACACAATAACATCCATCCTCCTGAACACTCATGCATGTGAAGTCTGTAATCTGGTGATGAGTTGCAGGAATTCCTCATAGTTCTGGATTTGAGTCTTGATGCGTGCCTTCAACTCCACTGCCTTTGGCTTCATTATCTTTGGCAAGTGAAAAGGGGCTCCCTTGTACCTCATTTTCCATATCTACATGTGATCAAAAACAATGTGTATGGCTGACAAGATATGTGCTTTCCTATCACAATGTTGCTATCAACCATTAAGATGGACAATTGACTTATGCACGATGATGAACCTAAAGTACAACCTCTGCATGACTATCTTAAGAGATGATACTTCATCAAGTAATGCTTTCCTCAACTCTACTCTTGTGGATGTTGTAACTTTCTCTTCTCCCTACTTGGCTACTTGTAGCTCCTTAGCCATGTGCTCATTCTCAGCTATCAAGAATATCACACTTGAGTTGGTGGCTTTGGCATATGCCTTGGTAGCATCAGCCAATGCAACTAGATGTTTGCACACATTAGACACGATCACCCATTCTTCAAAATGCGTAGGAGATACATGAACATCTAGAGTGGACACTCTATGCTATTGCACAACTCTTTGTTGTGACTCGTCAAAAGATATGTTGTGCACATCCGCTTCCAGATTGTTCTCAAGGATTTCAGTGTCTCCTTGATCGCTTGGGAATTTCTCTACTCCCGGATCTGGTAAAGCTAGTGGAGTAAACTCTTGGTTTCTAGGCATGAGGTCAATGTCTTGATCTAGCTTTGGCTGAACCACATCCGTGTCCATCTCCTCTAGCATCTGTTCAATTTCCTGAGCAAAGTCCAGCTCTTGCGACCACTCACCCTATTTGTTATTTTCCAATTGTTTGGATGAATCAATAACCTATATTAGTGAAGTTTTATGAATGTGTGCATGTTGCGCCTCCTGCTACTCTTGTTTCTACTATGCTTCCTTCTCCCTTATGCACAACTCTTGTTCTTCCCTAAGTTGTTGCTTCAACTAAAACAACTCCTTTTCTTCTTCCTCTAACATCTACTTCTCCCTCTATCTTTGCGCGATCCTCATGTCGCATTGTTGCCTCTTTGCCTCAATCTCCAAAGCTACTCTTAACACAAGTGGGTATGCTTTGAACTTGCATCTTTGCTCTGCCTCTGCGCTATTGGAAACCTTCCTCTTTCCTTTGTCAAGTGTAGGATTGTTGCCCTCTGTTGTTGTTGATAATGCTGCTCTCTAAGATGTTGCTTCCTTCTGTGCTGCTATCCACTCTACAACCATTCTTACTGGTTCACTGAGCCTTGAGGAGTTATAAAAGTTTATCCATGGGTCTTCCTTAGGCCAATGACACGCCCCATGAATCCAAGGATGATATGCTCTCGCACAGTGGTCCTTCACTAAGCAATGCGGGTCATATGGATTGAAAGTTCTGGTGCCAAAGGTGAACCTCTTGAATTCCTTCGTCTCAGCATGAACATGCTTGAGATTCTAGATCTCATACAACCTAATCTGCAAAGGAAGATTGGGACAAGGTGCCTTCTTCTTTCTGTGTAGTCTCGCTGACAACCCTGTTGAGATGTGATATGAAACTTCTTGCATGACTAGCTTGTCCATGGCAAACTTTGGTAACACATGCGGAGCCTTTCTCCATTGTACATCCGAATGAAGGTGCTAAGGGGTGAGGCATACCAATATACTTTGTCAATCAATGCCTCCATTGTTTCCTACGACATGTAAGGTGGATCGTGCTAAAAGATCATCATGTAAACTGGGGTGATGAAGTGGTCTAATAGTTGTATTATAACTCCATGGAAGCTTCACTCAGAGAGCAACTTGTAATAAGTGTGCACAGAGGTTTCTGAAGGTGTCCATGCCCAACCCAAGCCTAGGAACTGCTCACAAGCAAAATTTGCATCAAGTATGTAAGAAGACATGATAATCTTTACTTGATGACCCTTGGGCGGATGTTGGTTTTCTGTTACTTTTCCCTTCAGCTGGAGAGCCAACATGTCAGACAAATTGAAAGGTATTTCTCCATTTTCCAGCTGATCCAACACAATCACCCAACTTTGTAGGAATTTTTAGGTACTCTCTTGGTCATATAAGTGACATGTGAAGATGACTAAGATATGATAAGACTTCTACAATATCCTTCTATTGTAAACTTGGTTGGGTGTTGTCCTAAACTTAGATGGCTCTTTCACCTAGCTCTTCAAGTTTTCCCTTCAATATGCATTGTGTTGGGCCTAGTGAAGGGTGCATCCATTGTGACCATTGGCAGCTGGAAGTGATACATCTCCTGAAAGTCATTTTCCTTGAAGGTAGCAAGTTTTGTTCCACTGACACTGTTGAACACCATTGTCTTTGGATCAGTATGTGAGACAATCTAGTGGATCATGTTCGTGAATGGAAACCAGGATACCTGCATGTAATCTGGTATAAGCCAAACTTGTGTGTGTTGACATAGACTCTGTCGTCCTCTAGATTCTCCTTAAAGTTGCTTGAAAAGATGTTGTTGATGTCATTCTAATTCATCATGATCTCCTTGTCTATGAATAGCTTAGTGTCTTCATAGATGGGTAATCTCATAGACATTTGCTCGACCATATCTCTAGTTGCGCTCTCAATGGTGACCTTTGGCCCTGCTCTATTGGAAGCCATTGTACCTATACTTCTGAGAGGTAGACGAACACTTGTGATACCTAGAGATAAAGCAACACTCATGGTAAGAAAACTATTAGTGTAAAAACAAAATCAACTTGAGGACTGACATGCAACACACCTGGATGATTGATTGGGAAATTTGCGCAATTTTCACTAGGAGGCTTGGAGATTGGCTATCAAAACTGTGCAAAACATAGTCAAGATTGTCGGTGAGAAAAATGGCTATGGAAACCATGCAGAGCACAGTCCAACCTGGCCTGCTGAGGACTGAAACTACGCAATGAGAAATTTTAGTCAGCGTGATTGCAACTCGGTAAAACTACATTGCGCAATTTCGGGGGCCAACAAGGCACTACCTCTTAGAATTACGAATAACAAGCTTGGGAGACCACTGTGACGCAATCTATACGCAATTCTTGGGAGGAAGGCGAGGCCTTCACTGTCATAAATGCGCAGTGCAAGCTGAGCAAGGCAAGGTCTCGGCCAAGGCAACCCCAACCCACGGACAGGTGACTGAAAAAATTAAAGATTGAATGCATGTGAGAAGCTAGGTGTAGACATGAGTGAATGAAAATGCATTCAATCAGTGAGTGTAGGATTCGGTAAACCGGAAAACAAGTAAGTGTGTGAAGCAAGTCACTGCAATGACGACTGTCAATGTAGAAACAATGTCATGTATGCGCCAACAAGGAGATGCAATGGAAAACTTGAAACAATGCTTCTACAGGCTAACATGCATTAAAACGACAACAAGCATTCAACGAAACCAAGAAAACAATAGTCACACAAATCAAAAGATGAAAAGTGACAAAAAAGCATTAAAAGACATGAAAAACAAACTTACCCAGAAAAAATTGAGTTGAGTGTGCCAAAGGTTCCTAGATGTGATGGAGAATGCCAAAGCTCCAAGATCAGAGTAAAGAATGAGCTCTTAAGCGTCAAATTAGTAGTTTTGATAAGATAGAGGCTTATGACGCGCATGCCACAAATCTAGGAAAAGGCGACACTTGGCAAGAGGTTTCTAAAACAAATTTTTCATGTAACCTCCAGCTGCTAAAAATGGATCCCTAAAATCTAGGGATGATTTCTTTTTTTTTTCTCTTTTTTATTTTTTGGGAAAAAGCAGCCCATGCATGCAAAGCAAGATTTCTCAATCTTGGAGGGAACCAATCAACTTGGGAGCACATACAACAAACTGTGACCATTTGGATGACTTCTATGCAATTTTTGGGCTGAGTGGCTATGGCTTCCCCTCAGGCTCCACGTAATTTCTGGACTAAAGTTAGGTTTGTGCAAATTTTGAGAGCAAGCTTAGTGATGGGATGCTCTGTGAAATTTTGAAGGGGAAGGTTTCATGCTTTCCCTATAGATTTTTGGAGAGAAGTAGGCTTCCTTAATGCTCTATGAAATTTTGGAGAGCAAGGCTGGTTTCCCTCCAGTTATGCGCAATTCCGCAAGTGAGCACAAGATCCATTTGATGAGCAGTCACACGATGTCAGATTGAGGGGGGAAGGCAAACAAGCTAGACAACACAAGATGATAAACCAAAGAAACTCAATTGAAGCCTAAGTACCTATCAGTGCAAGACATGCTACCAAGGATGGTTGGTAGGGAGGCTCCAAAGCGAATCTAAGGAAAAATTTTGGAATATTTTTTAGCGACTACAACACAAGCCTAGCATAGTGGTTTTCTTTGTTTACATTTATTTCCATGATTTGGCATACATTTATGTTTCACTAGTTGTGAGTTGTTAATGGTTTTGGATGTGGATTAGGATTAAGTAGGATTTATTGGAAATGAAATGGTATGATGGACTATATTCCAGATATTTGTTTGGTGTGTCTTAGTTTGATCTTGAATTCATGTATCTTTGGATCTCAAAATCTGGAACTATTTGATGTTGGGTTTGTATTATAAATAGTGACTAGAAAACTTCATTCGCCTATTTTTTATGCATGTCATGATGAAACCATGGTATGTTGGATCACATTTCGGATATTTTTTTGGTGTGGCTTAGTTTGATCTTGAATTCATGTATCTTTGGATCTCAAAATATGGAACTATCTAATGTTAGGTTTGTATTATAAGCAATGACTGGAAAACTTCATTCACGTTTTTTTTATGCATGTCATGATGGGGTGTTGATTGGCATTGTGGTTTGATCCATGACTCATATAATGTGCTAACCAGGTAATGCTTTAGCATGATAAATGTGTGGTTGACTGTTATGCAACCAACTCACAAAATAGAAGAATGAGATAGATCAACGACTTTAAAAGTAGCCTCTTCAAGGGGGAAACCTCCTTTACATTACACAAATGAACAATTATTGGATGATACAAATGATAAGACCTCCTTTCTATATATAGGAGTCTAAGGGATCACCATATAATCAGAGCCAAAATAATAATAATAATGTAAGGGCACAACAATAACAATAGTGGGCCTCTATGGGGCACAATAATAATAATATTGGGACAACATGGGCACAACAATAAAAATAAGGATCTACAATGACAATAATAATAAGGGAATACACTAGTATTATAGGTACCTAACATGCCCCTCTCCTTAAAATAGTGTTGTCCTCAACGCTTGAGTAGTTCTGTATTCTTCTGTATAAAATTCTCATCCTCCCATGTGGAATCTTCAACGAGTAAGTTCTTCCACCTGATGAGATACTCTGGAATTGATCGATTTCATAGCTGTCAAGTTCTTGTTTTAGTGACTCCTTCAGGTTCCAATATGATTTTTCCTTCCTCGCCAAGTTTTGGCAATATTGTTTGAACTGGGAGCTTGTCACCTATAACCTTCTTTAAGCATGAAACATGGAAAACTGGGTGCACTCAGGAAGATGCAGGAAGTTCCAATTTGTATGCCATAGTACCAATCTTCTCCAACACCTTGTATAGACCATAATACTTTGGTGATAATTTGTTATCATTCTTAGCTTGCTTGAGGGACATTTGTTTGTATGGTTGTAGTGGTAGAAATACTCAATCACCTACATCAAAACCTTTTTCGATGCGATGTTGATTTGCTTGTTTTTTCATTCTATTCTGCACCAAAGTCAGATTATGCTTTAAGCGTTGGAGAACTTTTTTTTGATGCTCGATTTGATCTTCCACTGCTTGAAACTTAGACTTTTCTCTCAAATATGATGTGATGGACAGTGAATGATATCCATAAAGCACCATAAATTTGGTCATTTTTTCTGCAATATGGAAGGAAGTGTTATACCACTATTCAGCCAGAGGCAACCATTTGACCCATTGTGTTTGTTTATCATATACAAAAAAGTGAATATATCCTTCTAAAAATTTGTTCACTATCTCAATTTTCCCATCATATTGAGGATGATAAGATGAGCTATGAGCTAACTGAGTACCGAGACAAGAAAATAATTATATCCAAAAATTTCAAGTGAAAATAGGATATCTATTGCTTACAATAATCTTTGGGTTTCCATGTCGCTTTTGAATTGTTTCCATAAATGAAGTAGCAATTGTACCAACTTTAAATGCATGAGATAATGCACAAAAGTGTGCATACCTGGTAAGTCTATCAACTACCACCATGATGACACTCTTTCCTTTGGACTTGGGTAAACCTGTGATAAAATCCATTGAAACCTCCTCCCAATGTTGACTTGGAATGGATAAAGGTTGTAATAGATCTAGGGTCTTAATTGTCTCAAGTTTATTTTGTTGGCAAACCAAACATTCCTCCACAAAATTTTGAATATCATATTTAAGGCCATCCCAAAAAAAATCCTTTTTAACCCTGTGGTAAGTTTTAAAAAATCCTGAATTCTCTCCTAAGGGACATGTGTGCAATTCCAGAAGAATATTTTGTTTGAGTCGGGAATTCTTACATATGTATAAGCGATATTTGTACCATAACGAATCCTTTTTCCAGCTAAATGTATCAGATATCCTGGGATCTTGTTGCAAATTTTGAATGAGTTCCCACACTTCTTCACCATTCTTCAATTCATCCCTTGCTTTGTTTATCCAATTGGGTTGGATAATATAAATGGAACAAAGAAACGCTTCCACATCTTCATCCTTTCTTGAGATTGCTTCTGCAACAACATTTTGCTTCCCTTTTTTGTAGATGATTTCAAAGTCATAACCCAACATCTTTGTGACCCATTTTTAATAGTCTTCTGAAGATAATCTTTGTTCTAAAAAGTATTTAAGACTATCACAATCCGTTTTTACCTTGAAGTGTCTTCCCATTAGGTAAGGTCTCCATTTCTTAAGTGCATGTAGTATTGCCAACAATTCCTTCTTATAAATAGCTTTGTGTAAATAATATCCTTTGATTAGACGAATTTTAAAAGCAATGGGTCTTTCTTCTTGCATTAAAATAACACAAATTCCATTTCATGAGGCATCACATTCCAAAATAAAGGTTTTTGTGAAATTTGGCGTAACTAAGATCGATACTTGGCAAATTGCCTCTTTAAGATGTTCAAAGGCTTTTGTTGCTTCTGGAGTCCAAGAAAATGAATCTTTCTTTAGTAATGTTGTTAGAGGTGCTGCTATTCTCCCAAAATTTTTAACAAACTTGCGATAATACAATGTCAACCTCAGAAATCCTCATAGAGGCTTTATGGATGTAGGGATTTTCCATTCCTTAATGGCTTTAATTTTGTTAGTGTCTACCTTAACACCTTCATGAGATACAATATGACCTAAATATTCCACCTCTTGTACTCCAAAGAAACATTTGGAGTTTTCTTCATATAACTGTCTCTCCTCCAATAGTTTGAGCACTTTATCAACATGTTGAACATGATCCTTCCAAGACTTATTGTAGTGCAATATATCATAAAAAATTACTAACACAAATTTTCTGAGGAAGGGCATGAAAATTGAATTCATCAAACCTTGAAATGTAGAAGGTGCATTGGTAAGCAAAAAAGGCATGACCAAAAATTCATAATGACCCTCATGAGTTCTAAATGTTGTTTTTGAAATTTCTTCAGTCTTCATTCTAATTTGATGGTATCATAAATGAAGGTCCAACTTCATGAAGCAAATTGCTCCATGAAATTCATCCAATAATTCATCAATGACATGAATTATTACTTAATAGTGAACTTGTTGATCTCCTTATAATCTGGACACATGTGCCATGATCCATCCTTCTTGCACACCAATACTACTAGAGGAGAGAAAGAACTTTGACTAGGTTGAATTATACCATCCTCTAGCATTTCTGCAACCATACATTCAATTTCACTCTTTTGGGCATAGGTATATCTATAAGGCTTGATGTTTGGAGGAACACCTCTTGGAAGAAAATGAATAGCATGATCATGATCACAAATAGGTGGGAGGTCTTTGGGAGTCTCAAATACCTTGGAATGATTGTTCAATACCTTTTGGAGATCTAGAGAATAGATGATGTGGATGTGGGAACCTCTAGCAAACATAATTGTGCAATTACACCTCGTTCTTCCTTCTTTAGAAGCTTTGTCATTCTGCTAGAGTTGATTATCTTTCCTAGTTTCCCAGTGATACCCCTTAATTCAAATTTCTTTCCTTTTAAAAAAACATTAAAGAAAAGTTCTTGAAAATTAAAAGTTATCATACCCAAAGATTGTAGCCATTGGACTCCTACTACAACATCAACACCACCAATTGGAATGGAAATCATTGTACTATTCCACACATATTATCCCATGGATAGCTTGATATTATGGCCAGGGAAAATTTTAAGAACCACTGTAAACTTATATTGTATAATTTGGGCGAATCCCCATATACATAGGAATAATGGAGGTGATTTTATCACTAATAATATTGTGTGTGTGTATGTTTATTTTTATTGTATATAATAATATATAATATATTTATATTATATAGTATATTTATATATATATTTATATATATATTTAATATATATAAGCTAATCTCTCAGCCAGATTATATTATCTGTAAAGTCATGGCGAATCTTTCACTGAATTATAAAATGTTGTAAAATCCTTGGAAAATATTTCATTGAATAATAAAAAATTGTTGAAGTCTTGGCGAAATGTTTTGTTAAAGTATGAAACCATATATGATAATAATAAAACATATTCATTAAACTATAATATACTAACATACATGTTTGGAAAAAAGAAACAAAATTTTCACTTCTTAAGAACAATGTTGCAAGTTTTAGTGGCCATGTTTGTCATGGTAGGAGAGATTGATGTTTTCTCTACCACTTTTGTCAAGCCACCACTTTTGCCAAACTATCAAATTTCTTTCTTTTTCCATATACTCCAACTGCAAGATTAAAAAAACACACACACACACACACATCAAGTTTGTTTACCCTACATGCCAACAAGTAGCAAGCCCCAATTATATAATATAATGAAGTAGTAGGTATCCCAAAGGCCTGAAGGGGATCTAATGGAAAGAAGTGACCGTTTTCAGAAGCCTTCCAATCAATATTAAATATATAAATGTAGATTTATTATTATTTTAATTGGAGATCTTCAATTAAATAATAAAATTTAATTACATCTCTCCCAATCTAAATTTCTTATTATCATAATTCACTACCTTCATACCATTTTTAATAGTGTTGTAACATGTGGATTAATTTCCTTTTTGGTGCACAATCTTCCCTTTTAGGACAATATGGTGTAGTGACCCAACCCCTATAGGTCATTACGACAAACTAAGAATAACAGAGAAGATGAAAGGTTATACAAACCAACATATTTTTCAAACAACTAATCTAAGATCAGTACCTTAACTTTTTCATGAAGATATCGTATTGAGAATGTTTGAAAAATGGTGGGAAATTTGGGCAGTGACTATCTCTCTTCTGCAAGGGTGATGTGGAAAGAGTTAATATTTCATTGTTTTGAATTTTTTTTTTGAAATCATAAAAACCAATATTAATGGAGATATCGGTATTTTTTACTAAATTTTGTGAAGTGACTAAATGTGGCTTTAACCATTCACCTTAAGGTTTTTTTACAATATAATTTCCTAAATCTATCTAATATCTTCATTCATAAAAACCAACCAATATCTATCTTAACTCCACATCTACCACTCTTAGAGGGATGAAATTTATTTATCCCTCCCAGCACTTAGTAGACCCAGAATTAAGATGGATCTAAGCTGATAGAATTTCCCCTTTAAATAGCCTATGCTCACATGAATACCATGGTATTACCATGAGTCAATACCATGGATTATCATAAACCTAGAACTTAAAAACTACTATTAGTAATTTATCAAAATAATAATATTAATAATTGATTTTTATTTTATTTATTTATTTTAACCAAGTTAAAATGTTTAAGTGACATTAAATTACAAGATCCATTTTTACTCTTGATCTACCAAGCCCAGAGAGGGATAAAATATTTTTCACTCTATGTTAGTTTGCATATCACGATATTTGATCTAGAGTAAAGATGGATCTATGCTAGTTTAATTCCCCCATTTAAATAGGGGGCATTCCATGTGAATACCATGTGCCATCTTTATTTTTATTAATACTAATATTAGGGTTAATAATGT
>APFE030912825.1:0-12246 GCA_000404065.3 Pinus taeda | reverse complement strand
AACTTGTAAAAGTCAGAACTAGAGTCCTTCATTTGAGAAGTGTCAACATGTACCTTATCAAATGGGGAAACCTTTTGAAAGATAAAGCTACCTAAAAAGGAAAATAATTTAGATGAAGGCACTCATATTTAAGAATGTTTTGAGGAGAAATAATTCTAGGAAGTGATGGCTTGTGATATCCCAAAAAAAAATCAAATGGGGAAACCTTTTGAAAGATAAAGCTACCTAAAAGAGAAAATAATTTAGATGAAAGCACTCATATTTAAGAATGCTTTCCTAGAAATAATTCTAGGAAGTGATGGCTTGTGATATGCAAAAAAAACAATAAGTTAATGATTAGTTGAAAATAGATAATTGCAATGCATGTAAAATGTTTATTGATGAAATATTACATCTCTTTATTGGTCATTTCCATTGTAATTTAGACTTGGAAAAATAATAATAATAAATCATTATTTCCATTGTAATTTAGACTTGGAAAAATAATAATAATAAATCATTATTTATTATAGTCCAAGTTCTCTCCACTATCCCATGTTATGTTGAAGACACAATAGGATTACCACAATGTTGAATGAGATTACCATCTCTAGATTTATTGAATGAGATTTCGAAGTAGTCCGTAGTTAATTTAGAACTCTATTATATCTTTCTTTCTTTGTTTTTTCCTTATGTATCATTATTTCGGATATGGGAAGAACAATATAAACTATAGCTATTGGTGATCATTTTAGGTCTATTTGTGAAATATGACATTTATGTAAACTAAAACAATCACGAGACTTTATAAAGAAGTACAATGAACTTTGTTGGAGTCACTAGACTTGCAATCAAAATACTCAATTCTTTCTGGTTTGTATAGTAATTAAAGCACCTCATGTAAGTATTTTTAATCCTACTTCATAATAATGAAAAAGTGTGACTTTTCCATTGAAAAAGTAATATGGATACATTTTGGTAATTATGGATCTCATAATGAATTATTGACAATATGTGTGCAAGAAAATATTAAATCATAGTTCTACAATTGAACATTAAGATTTGAACATTTACTTCCAATTACTCAGTGCTTTAACATTTTAAACTCCTATATTATGTTGAGAAGAACATGATCATCTTTTCAATCTACATAATCTACATATTCTGGAAGTTTACATTGACTAAGGTTTCATGTGAATGGGATAGGTTAATGGTATTGATATGATGCTTTGGTTCCTTCAACCTTGTCTTATTAACTTGTATTTGTAGACCTCCAGTGTATAAATAAATTTGTTTAAAATTATTGGGGTTGTTAAAACCATGTTTCTAATGTCTCTTTGATACGTTTAAAAATTAATGCATCTAACACAAGACTTGTATTATAGCTAATGTTAAGGATAGTTGGTAAAAATAACATAGTTATTCTTTCTCTTGTATTGATGTAATATACACAAACAAGTATATTTGGTCCTTTGAAAGTTTTGTGTCATCATGTAGTTAATCTAAAAAAACATACTTTGAAGTTTGGTTTGCATTGTTGTACTTTGGGGAATATTTTGGATGTAGAGAAACTTCTTGGTGGTATGCCTTCATTTATTGGTATGTATTAAAGGGAACATGGACTTTAAGGGAATAAATCCTAAAAACTTCATAACAAGGATATCAAGAGGCTTTGAAATGAACAGTATTAGGCTTGGAGCTAAAGAAGAGCTGAATGTAGGCCAAAACAAGGTTCCTGATATTTTGGGCTACTCTTGGAAAGAAGGCTACTTGGATATCTAGGGATGTGGACTATGGGTGTTGTACATTGTTTATATTTTAGTTGTTTTAGTTAAGGTGAAAAACTATTGAATGCAACTTTACTTTCAATTTTCTATCTAGTATGTAATGCAACATGTTTATTTTAATTTTCCAACATTAGCTCCTTCGAAATTATTGCAAGCTTTGGAGAAAGAAAATCAAGTTATATATTCAAGAAATTTTCACTCTAGAAATATTCACCCCCTTTAAGTATCTTTACTCCCTACACATTGAAGTTTCTTAAAAGTTATTTTGCATAATCAATTCCCTTAAAATGTAGCAGTCATAATTCTCTTGAATGGATACTTAGACACTTATAACCAATTATCTAACTAAGGATCATAGCTAGAAATAAAAGTACAAATTTCCTATTAGAGGTTATTATAAAGCAAACTTCATTTTGAGGGCTCATCATTTTCTCTCACTATTGAGAACCTTACTACATTATATTTTTTTCCAATGATGGCAATGTTGAAATAACCCGTAAAAGTGGTTAACATTGGATTAGTAAGCACATACTACTAGGCTCACCTTAAAATTCATATTTTTTTCTTCCATTGCTTATAAGCCATAAATTGAAGCATTAAATTTTTGAATTCTTACACCCTGGTTGAATAATAAGTATAGTGTTTCATTTTAAACTTTTGTATACTTAGTCGTAATTATTGAACCTAGGCTTACTGAAACTATACTATGTTTGTAGTAGGCCATGATTGTTGAACTTATGCTTACAAAAACCATACCACGATTGTATTATGCATGATCCCAAGGTTGCTCTAGAAACTTATTATAAGTTGAGAAGCATGAATAATGCATACATTGTCTTCCACATTAATTATTCTAAGTGGAAGGTAAATCCAACCCTACAAAATTCAAAAAACATTATATTCAATAGTGGAGTAGGAATATTAATTTAGATTAGATTTCTTATGTTAGATCCATCTTTTTAACTTTAAATACTCTAATAAATTATATGTAAACATACAATATGAAAAATCAATAACAAGATACGCATGATTCTCTTAAAACAAGACTTTTATTAGATTTAAATCTATTTTCAAAAAATGACTTCAGAATTTACAAAATAAAATTTGAGTAATTACACCGTAAGGCGTTCCCCTCTTAAAACAACTCTCCTCTTGCTCACCTGTCATTATTGTGGACCATACGATTATGTGTTAGATGATTGAAAGAGGTTCAACCATTCGATAAAGGAAAATAGTTATAACTACTCACACTATAACGGTTGTTGGAGTACAAAGAGGGTCCCAAGGGGCCTGAAAACTAGTGCAGGCACAACCATGAATGGTGGGCCTACGGAAGGGAAAGTAGGTATAATTGCTCATACTGTAACAACTATTCGAGTACAAAGAGGGTCACAAGGGGCCTGAAAACTGGTGGAAGCTCAACAACGAATGGTGGGCCTGCAGTCACAAGATTCAACAGTATCCTATTGATGTTGTGAAGAGCAAGGCCGCAACAGTCTCCCATCAATGTTGTGAAGAGCAACACCACATTTTGTCGGGAGTTCAACCTGCTACACGGAAGCTATGAATTTGCACTTGCAACCCTCATCAACAAGGGCCACTACATCATGCTTAGTAATGCATTTTTCTTTTAAAGATTTTTCCATCTAGAGGTTTAAGGTTTGATTCGCTCTTACACCTATCGCTGTGTTGCGTTAGTGAACTGGACGAACTGCTGTGTTGCATTTCAAAAATGTGAAATTTTCTCTGTAACTTTTTAATTGTCTTTCCCTTATCTCTGTGTAGCATTAGTGAACTGGACAGACTGTTGTGTTTCATTTCAAAAATGTAAAATTTTCTCCACAGTTTTTTAATTTTCTTTTCCCTCTAGAAAATAAACATTTCAAAAATGTAAAATTAACATTGAAGAATATAGAAAGTAAAGTACGGATGCATAAGAACCAATTATTATCTCCATTAGAGTTCATAATTTATATACTAAATATATAAATGAAGTAATCTTAAATTTTAATTTCAAGACATTTTTCCAAAAAATGTAAAATCTCCATTAGATTGCATCATTTATATACTAAATCTCCATTAGAACATTTTAGAGAAAGCATCAAACTGCTGAAATGGCATCCTCTTAGGAAACCTAACTGAAGAATTCGAGGAATTCGGGTAAGATAGTGTTGGAATTTTGGATGGAACATCATTCGAAACTCTCAGGAGCGGTCTTAATTCCATCAGAAGCAAAGTATCTACCAGGAATGGACCCAAACTAGAGGTCAACCCCACAATAGTTGTTACCTTGAATGGGGAAACCTAAAAACTGTGTAGGTTACCTTCTATTAACTCTAATGTAAAACCGAAGACTAGTCACCTATATGCTCCCTGCAATCCAATCGAGGGTTCAGAGAGAGGCCAGAAGAATAAACCATAGCCAGAATTGCCAATGGTAAAGATTTAGACCCGTCTAACCAAATAGATGAAAGAACCTGCGTCATGGATGAAGGAACCTGTGTCGATTCACCTGGTTAACATGGGGAAATGCCAAAACAACAGAGCCGCCGATGCCAAGTTGTATTTCTTTCCTATGAAATAAACAATTTATAATACCTAACATTTCAAATCAAATGGATAAATGAGTTAAATAAATAGAACTTAAAAAATTACTTGAAGTTGATATTAACTTAATAAATATATAATTATTAGATATTCTATTTCACACATAAGAAATATGTTGATTGCCTTAGAATTCTCCAACTTCATCATTCAACGTAAAGACATTTTTCCAAAAAATATAAAATTAACATTGAAAAATATAGAAATTAAAGTAAATACATGAATTTAAGTAATCTTATACATTATATTTTAAAAAGAAAGCAACATTCCACTTAAAAAAATTAAATTTTTTATCAACTAATTTTGCATGAATTAACATTATATATTATGAAATTTAAAATAATTTCCTATATTTAATATTTTTACAACATCTTCTATTGAATGAGCATGAACCTTTAATAATTCCTCTCATCAACCAACTCTTGCATTGGCCTAAATACTATCAAAACATTACTTAACTTTCAAGGATAAGATAGTGAAACATGGATGAATTTAACTAATCTCAATTTTGGTTTTTTCAATTTTTATGTTTTTGTTTTTTAGTTAAATTTACATTACTATTTTTACTTCAATTCTTGCACTTTTTTTCCTATAAAATAAAAAAATTATAATATCTAATATTTCAAATCAATTGGATAAATGAGGTAGGAAATTAGCACTTAGGAAGAATTTTAGTTGAAGTTTCTATATTACAATAATTATATAATTAAATATCTTTACTGACTAGAAGATAGAGATTAAAATATGTACAGGATATTTTTTAATATCTCATATTTCAATCATTTGGAAAATGAGCTTAAGGAAAATAGAACTTAAAATTTTAGTTGAAGTTATAATTAAATAATATATATATTATTAAGGGGATATTTTATTTGACTAAAGATGGATTAATATAGGATAAACATTAATTAATTATTAAAATATATTTTATTTGGGCTAAAGATAGAGATTGGGAAATATTTTTTTGTATAATTTATTATAAATGGTAAAATAAGTTAAAGAAATAAACTTAAAATGTCATTTGAATTATAAATTAAATAATATATATATTATTAAATATATTTTCATTTTCACTAGATAGTGATTGAAATATTTATTTATATATTTAATTAATAAATCAAATTAAATGGTAATGGTTAAGGAAATAAAAACTTTAAAATAAAATTAAAGTTTATAATTAAAAATAATAATGATTAAATATCTAATTAAGCAAGTAAATTGAAAAGAAATGATGAGATAATAAATTTATTTGATTGGTCAATTTTTTTATTTTCTATTTTTTATTTTATTAGATTGGTCAAAAAATATTTTCTAAAAAGGGTTTCAAACATAATTAAGATTAAAAGTAAAATCAAAAGCTAAATGTTCTACTTCATGAATTACGATATTTAAATTACAAATTCATAATATTGAGGATTTATTGTCATGAGGTAAATTTACAGAGATTATAATTTGAGAAAGAGACGAGGCGAGTATGAATTACCAAGGTCCAAAAAAATATTAATTAAATTCCTTGAACATGCTAATTATGTTAGATGGATAAAATGGAGGGGTGATTAATAATTAGAAAAACAAAATTAAAATAAATTTAATGTGTAAAACATTGTAAAAAATAAGAAAACTTAGGAATTGGAATAAGATAAGAAATGGATGGTGGGTTTTTTATTAAATGGATTAACGAGTTAAAGAAATAGAACTTAAAAATTTAGTTGAAGTTATAATTAAATAATCTATATAATTATTAGGTCTAATTAAGGTAAAGTAAAGTGAAAAGAAATGAGGAGATAATAACTTTATTTCATTGGTTAGTTTTTGATAAGAAAGATGGGAAGAAGATAAAAAATGGATGGTGGGTTTTTGATGTGGTAAATTTACACAGATTATAATATGAGAAAGAGATGAGGTGAGTAAGAATTACCAATTCCTTGAAACATAACATATCATAAAAAAAACACTAAAAAAAACACTAGTAAAGAAACAAAATTACATAAAATTTTGACTTTTTTCTTTTATGTTATTGTTTCTTATGCCATTGCCTTACGATGTTTCTTTTCCAACATGTACAAATGCTAATTCAAGAATGGGGAAAACTACGACCTTAAAAATCACAATAGATATTTTGAGTGTTAAAATAATATTACTAGGCATCAGAATAGCTCATAATTTATTTTCACTTTATTTGTAAATATGGTTATACAACAAAGTGGCTTGTAATTTCACATTTGTTTTATTTGCAAATATGATTGAGGGCCAACCAATTTATAGTTTGGATTTCCCTTTTATTGGTAAATAGGAATATAAGTGGAAGGGTTCATATTCGAGGGGAGAATTTCAACTATCCTATATTTCATATGTAATTATGTTTAATGTGTGGAATATAAGTAGATTTAAAGTTCTTTTTACATATTTGCACATTTTTTTAAATTGTTGCCAGCTTTTTATATTCCCTAATATTATATCATATATTTTACATCTTTAAAAGATTTAATTTCGTTTATATCTTGATTTGATTTTTACACAATAGTTCTAATTATTTAATTGATAAATATTTCTTCAAACAAAACTATTGAAGTGTAACCACTCTATTTCTTGGGATATGGGTTTTGTGAATACAATGTTTATAAACCATTCATAGCGTTTGTAATTAATACTTTCTCTTTTGTTTATATGTAACCTTCGTGTAGTTTATCTTAAATTTCCTTGAAAAAATACAACATTACAAGTAATAATGGTTGCCATCGTTAGTTTTAAATTAAGTTTTTGTTTTCTCTTTTCAAGATTGGTATATTTAGTATTTACATAAGTAGTAATTGATATCAAAGGATATCCAAATGAAAGAGAAATTTACATATTCAAATAATCCATTTTGAAATCTTGTTTTTGGATTTTTGATGCCTCATTTGGATATCTTATCTTTGAATACATTTTTACTCCATTTACGTAGCTCAACTGGAAGCATAGCATATATGGTTGGAAATATTATTCCAAAACCTTTCTAATGGTATATGGAACTCCCTCTAACTCCTCACAATTAAGAATAAATAACTTCTTCAATATTCATTATATATTCTACCAGTTGCACAAGGCAGCCTAGCGAGTAGACAAGTCAAACTAGTCTAGACCTTAAATGCAGTATAAAGAGGTAGAAGAAGCAGCATTTCAAGTCACTCACTAAGGTAATTTTGGATCTATTCAAACAAGTGAAGAAATGAATAATTTCTAAAGTTCATACTCCATGAACTAGAAGTGAAGAGAAGGTGATCTAGAGAGACATTCTAGGGAAGGATTTTTTGCATGTTTTGAAGGGTTTTTGGCTTATTTTAGAAGGATTCTTGGAACAATTTTGGAAGGTTTCTGGTCCTGGTTGGAAGGTTGATTAAAAAATTATTATTGGGGCCCAAATTATGTCCCCTCTGAAGGTTGAATTTCAAATATGTGTAGAGGGTGAATTCCAGTGTAGAAGGACAAGTCTTAGGCTTATCTTGAGAGCAGTGACCTATCCCTATTGAGGTTGAATTTTAGGACTAAAGTTATAGTAAAAATAAGGATGAACTCATGTTTTTTTAGGGCCAAATCCTGGTGTGTTTGAATATGAGTTTTAGGTTTGTTTCGGAAGATCTAACAATGTTCTCTTTTGATAGGTCAAACCCTATAGAGGAGATAGAGTTCTAGAAGAAAAGTTCTGATTGCTAGAGGACTAAGTTATTTTCATTAAAGTCCAAGTTTCAATCCTAGATTGGGGCCTGTTGAGGCCAATTTATACTAATAAGGATGCCTAGTTCAAGGATCACTTTTTTAGGGAAGTTTAGTTGTTGAGAAGGTTGTGTTTGGGAAATCAATTTCTTATGTGAAGGAACGAGGAGTAGCTTCTAGGAGGGAAGACTTTCTTTGACTAATATTGACTCTTGTACAAGCTTTGACAGATATAAATAAAGGAGTTGGTGCTAATAAACTAGGGAGTTGGTTCTTCCTTTCAGTTGGTGTTGATAAACTAGGGAGTTAGTGCTTCCTTTTAGTTGGTGCTGATAAGTTTGAATTTACCCTTTATATATATTAAGAAAAGAATTCTATGATTTTCACATAAAAATATATTTTTTGTATATGATTGTAATTTGGTTTTACCTGTGGATGCATCTAAAATTTTTTGAAGTTAAAATTGTTGATATTTATTCAACCCCCTCTTAGTATTGTTGAATATTCCAACAATTGGTATCAAAGTGGGCTTTTACAAAAATAGTTTGACCATTAGGAGGTAGATATGAGTGAGACGCATGGACAAGCAAACAAAATACACCAAACATGGTATGTTAATGATTGATGGAAAAAATTATGCCTTTTGAAGCATAAGGATGGAAGTTTTCTTACAAGCACAATGAGTTGATGCTTAGAAAGTTGTTCTAAATTAATACAAGTTACCAACCTCCACTCCAATAGATCTAGTTGGAAGAATACTATATGAAAGTAATTTAAAGGTGATGTATGACATTCTAGGAAGGCTGATAGGATAAGAATTTTTAAGGTTATGCATTTTGAATCAAAAAAATAAATTTTGGATAAGCTCAAGAATGTGTATGAATGAGATGAAAAGGTCAAAGGGGTCAAGCTTCAAACTTATAGAGGATAGTTTAAACACCTAAAGATGAAGGAAGATGAAACATTTCATCTTAGTTTATGTAGGTTGAAGAGATTATGAATACTATGAGAGGATTGGGAGAGAACATCGCAGCTTCAATCATCGTTCAAAAGATACTAAGATCTCTCCCAATGATATTTGATTCTAAAATATTAGCTTTAGAAGAAAGATCAGATCTAGCTATTTTGAGTATGGATGAGCTACATGGAAATCTTACAACATATGAAATGTGGACAGAACCGGAAAAACCATTCAAAAGTGAGGCAACTTTGGAAGTCTCCAAGAAGACAAGGAAGAACAAGGAAAATTAAAAAATAAGCTCTAGTTTTAGTGATGATTCAGATGATGTAGAAGAATCCAAATTTGTGAGAAAGTTGAAAAGAGGAACTAGAATGAAGGTAAGCTTCCTTTAAAATGTTTTGAATGTGGTAGAATTATCCATTATGCTTCTAAATGTCCTTTTTCAAAACGGTCATATAGTGACGAAGAAGAAAATTATAAGGAAGAAAATAAATGTTAAAAAAGAAACAAAGGAAAGAGTAAGGGAAATTCTTCAAGAAGTAAAGTCTCTATTCAAGAGAAGATAGTAGCTCATTTGATGAATATGATGACAGTGACCATGATTATGATAGAGTGTTCTTCATGACATTAGATTATCAAAATGAAACTCCTAAAAAATATGAAGGCAATCATGAACAATAAGAAGCATAATTGGACCTTGAGGAAAAAATGATTAATGCCTTAAGTGACCTTAGAAAAGAAAGGAAGAAAAATCTCATACTCTAAGAAGAATTATAGAAATTAAAGGATTGTTTACAAAGCCCCAGGAAGAACTCTGAAGAGACTAAGTATACCATTGTAAATCTAAAAGTACAATTAGAAGAAGCTAGAGTGATTAAAGAAACACTCAAGTGATGTTGAAATTTGGTACCGGAGGACAAGTGGTTCCCTTAGGCTTTGATCTTTGGCCTAGGGAAAAGTGTCCAAAAGATTTTAATTTTTCTCCTAAAGTGACTTTATAATTTTTATAAAGTTAAAATCTAATTTAAAAGTGACTTTAAGTGATAAAGTTCCTAAGTCTAATTTTAAAGTGACTTTTATAAAGTCAATGAAAAATTAGAAAGGAAAAGTGACTTTGGAAATAAATGACTAAGTGGGTCTTTATTAAAGTGGGTGAATTAAAAAATAGAAAGTGAGATTTAAATTTGCATTTAATCTCAGCCATTGATCTAAATCTATTTCAGCATTGGATTTAGAGATCACCCAAAAGTCACTTGGATCACCCAAAAGTCACTTGGAGTTATATTAAAGGAGGAAAAGGAGGAAAAGATCATTCATTCTTTCATGAGCAGATTGGGAGAAGGAGAGCAAGAGAGCAAGGGAGATTTCTGGACAAGAAGGAGAAAGACGCAGCAGTTTGGCACACATACCAGGCAGCTCTTCAGCAAAATCAGAACAGCAGAAAGACAAGCAGAACAGCAGCAAGAACAAGCAGAAAAAGCTGATTTTTTTGCTGAAAATTGAGAAGTTTCCAGGTGGTCCGTTGAGCTGAAAACGGATAAGTTTGCTTGCTGAAAAAATTATTTTGCTGTAATTTTTTGCTGAAATTTTCTTGCTGTATAAAAAGACATTTTTCAGAAATAAAGAAGAGCTCTCAAACTGGTTTTCCCCAAGAGTTGTAGGGGGTTTTTCCAGGGTCGCGTTGACCAAAAATATCAGTGTTTTAATGTGTTTTAATGGCTGTTTATTACTGCTGATTTTTATTTCTGCAATTTTCAGCATTCTGTAAATTTTCCAGAATTTGTGTTTTCAGCAAATTTATTTTTTTCAGTCTGTTGAATGTATGTTTATGGGAAAGGGCATTTAACTACATGGGAGAAATAAGGAGAAACTGAAAATCGGGGTGGGAAAACAATTTTTTTTACATGGTATCAGAGCTTGAGTGTTGAAGGGCAGTTTGGGACAGCGAAAGAGAAAAATTACAGCTGCTGATTTTTCACTCAGAAAATTCCAACAAGCTGATTTTTCATAAGCAGCAGATTTTATCTTTACTACAGCAGTGCTATTTTTTAGTTTTAGGACAGCAGGATGTCATTGGGATTGAGGGTGGAGGATAGGTTGGATGGGCATACAGATTACAACGTTTGGAAGGAGAAAATGCAGAGTATCTTTGAGGAGGCAGAAGTCTGGGATATCATGGTGCATACCACACAGACCCCTGTTGTTGTGCCTACTGATGCTACTCAGTTGGCTGCTTATAATAAAAAGAACAACAAGGGTAAGAGGCTGATTCTAGACGGAATCAAAGACCATTGCATTCCTCATGTGAGAGGAAAGAGCAATGCCCATGAGATATGGACAGCATTGTCCAATCACTACCAGAGTACCAATGAGAACCGAAAAATGGTTCTGAAGGAGAAACTGAAAAACATTAAGATGGGTAATGATAGTGCAGCTGGATATCTCACTAAGATTACTAATGTGTGAGATGAGTTGACAGCGATTGGAGAGGCCATTCCACCCACTGAGTTGGTGCAGATTGCGGTAAATGGCCTCCCCTGTTCATGGATGAACTTTGCTGATGGGGTTTGTGCTTGTGAGACCCTTCCCACATGGGAGAGGTTTTGGGATGATTGCATTCAGACAGAGATCAGGAAAGGTCAGCTTGGGGCAGCCAAGCCAGTTGAGCAGGATGAGGATGTAGCATTGGTGGCAGGAGGCAAGAAAGGCAAAGGGAAGAAGCAGGCTTCCACAAGCAGTGGTGGGGGCAAAGGCAAAGGTAAAGGTAAACAGGTAAACACACAGAAGGACTATTCCAAGGTGAAATGTTGGAATTGTCAAAAGATGGGACACTATGCAGTTGTGTGTCCGGAGAAGAAGAAGAAGAAAGGGAAGGACCAGAGTTTGGCAGCATCAGCAGAGATTGAGGACTTTGCAGGTCGTTTTGACCGAGAGTTTGCATTCACTATGTGTGAGTCCTCTAGTGCAGGATCACCTGCCATACAGGTTCAGAGGGAGCAGGCTTTTCCCTCGATTAGCGGAGCATCTACAGGTATCTGGTATGTAGACAGTGGGCTTCACGTCATATGACAGGAGTCCGTGAGTATTTCTCGGAGCTTTCAGAGAGTGGCACTGATATTGAGGTAGTACTCGGTGATGACAGAGTTGTTAGAGCAGTCGGGGTGGGGACACTGACATTTCAGAGGGAGTTCGAACCTCCCTTGAAAGTGACAGAGGTTCTTT
>APFE030912823.1:4463-15773 GCA_000404065.3 Pinus taeda | reverse complement strand
ATAAACCTTGTCTTCAACTCTACATCCACACTTGATCTTTAAAATTATTCTTAAACTTTTTCTTTAACAGCAGATTAGGATTTCCATTGCATTAGACCACTTTCGGAGACCAACAAAACAAAACCCAAAAACAAGATAAAATTGAAAACAGTGAGGTAAGAAAAGGGTTGTCTAGCACATATAGTGCACTACACTTCATCAGTTTACAACTCCCAAATTGATAACTTATGTAGCAATTTAGGACACACTAAATTGAGTAAACACAAACCCTACACACTTATGCAAGCACATTGAAACTTGAATCATGTACAATGGAATTAATATGCGGTCTTTTCCAATGTGTGGGATTTAATTACCATAATTATCATGAGTTTACCATCAGTTTTCCCATAATCCTTGTCTAGATTTCCATGTTACCGCATTGCTTGTTATCCCTATCACTGTAAACTTTACCGGCTAACAAACCCCCCTCGACGGTTTGCTGCTACTCCGAGTGATTCTACAGAGTAACTGACAGAATGGATGGTCAAGCTATTAGGCATGAGCCCAAAGATACAGTACAGGTTTGGCATCACCTAAATGTATGGCATATTTTTTAGGATGCTGAATGGCACATCTTCTTTGAGAGGTTGCATGTGTTCAATGAAGGCATAACAGTCGAGTTTGCATTGAATTTGGAAGAGAATTATTCCAAAGTCCACAAGCTGGGCATTCCTGTAATAGAAGAGATTATCTCAATTGTTAACAGATTACTGCAAGGAGGGCATAAATGGTTTGCTCAGAAAATGCCCTTGCCAAAATTTCTGCAATTGTTCTTGTAGGCAGGAAAAACCGTGGTTCAAAAGGGGAGAGGATATGACTGAAAATCATTGACGCATCTTTGGGCCAAGGTTGCATACTTCATCATGCGATACATTACCTGTGAAGGTTGTCTTTATACTCTATTAAAATATCATTTTAAGATTCTAGCATGTCTTCTATTTCATCAATTGCATTCTCTAGAAATTCCATTTTTCCTGTGGAACAATCTTCAATTAATGGCACAGTCTGCGCGTCAGTCGTGCCAAGTATTGGCAGTCCTCACAAACCATGGACTTGTCAAGTTGTTGGTGGTGCATGCCCTGTTATAGACCCCTGTAATATGCCACAATTTGTTGAACTAGTAGAAGAGGAGATTGCGACTATGATTCCAGCAAGGGTTGAGGAAGAATTGTTGGAAGAGGAAGGAGCCATAGTTGACGTTGCTTCATAAGAACCAACATCAATGGCTGAACAATTGGGGGAAATGGGGGAACAGGCGAGGAAAGAAGCAAAGGAAGGAAGGGAGGAAGAAATGAAAGAAAAACTAGCCAATATGGGGGATAGAGATGGAATTGGAGAAATTGAGACAAAAGGCATTGAAATAATTGAAATTGAGGAGGTTACTCCTCGTTCTCCACTCCCCGCTTCCCTGCCAAAAGGGGCAAGGAAATTCTGCTCTCCTACCTACAAAGTAAGAGAAAGAAACTCTCCTCCAGTATTAAATTTTGTAGGAGCACTTGTAGGAGAAAGCACCACTGTTGACACTGATCCACAAGAACCAGTGTCAACTATTGAGCCAATGGGAGAGGAAGATACCATTGACACTGTTACATAAGAACCAGTATCGACTGGTGAGCAAACTGAATAAATTATCGTCGACATTGTTACACAAGAACCAGTGTTGATTGATGAGCATATTGAAGAAATTATTGTCGACACTATTACACAAGAAACGATGTCAACTGGTGAGCGAATTTAAGAAAGGGGTATTATTGACACTGCTCCACGAGAACTAGTGTCAATCCCTGAGTAGTTGGAAAGGGACATGGATGTTGGCACTGACCCACAAGGGTCAGAACCGATTCTTGAGCAAGTGGAAGGAGAACACGGGGCAACATAATAGCCACAAGAAGAAAATGTTGATGATACTACCCTTCAGGAACCTGCAGTGGCTCCTAAGCCATTTGGAGGAAATGTGGAGGTATCGTGAACTGTAGAAGAAGGCACTAAATCCGCTCCTCAAGTTGTTGAATAAGTGGAATAAATCAGGGTGAAATAGGAATTGACTGATGAGTTCATTGATGTCAATCTGCCAAACCCAACACCGGTCATGAGACAGATGGAGGAGGTCGTTATTAAATAGGAATTCTTTGAAAAATGTGCAAAAGGGAAGGCCCCTATCCAAGACAAGTATTATGCTTGCAGAGATGGGTGAGAAGGAAAAAGAGGAACATCGGTCAAGCTACCGCAACTCCTGGAGCTGAAACAACTTCAGCAGTAATACATGCTTAAGAAAGGTCGACGATCTCGGTAACCACACAAACTGAGTCATTTTTTCTTTTGATTGAGTCTCGGGAGTTTCTGCTAACCGCAGAAATTTAGAAATGGAGAACCACTTGTTCTCATCTTCAACATGGATCTATCTCTTTGGAAGATCACGAGAAACAAGTGAAAGGAATTCTGGATCAAGCAGCAAAAGTAGTGGCTGATCATGTCTCCCAGATAGAAAAGTCTAAGAAGAAACAAGAAAAACAAAAGAAAAATATTGAAGAATTAAGGGGCAAATTTAGCTACTTAAGGATGACAAGGATGAATTTTTCGCCCTAACGCAGCAGGTAATGGAGTGTCGACCTCCTGATAATTGCTATGCTTTGTTTCTTCATGGGAAATATTTGTTTCTATGTCTAGAAAGTACCCACCAGGAAATTAGCCACAATGTAGAAGACCCTATGCAGTTCCTGTGGATCCTGAGAGCTCACAATCTACTAAACAAACACTTGATGTGCAAACTTTATATGCATAATTACATCCTAGAGAATGATCAGTTATTCAATACAGTGCCGTATGTGGGAGACATTCACTGAGAGAATTTACTTCCTTCGTGATTAATCAGGGTAAATGGAAGAAAGCCTTCGAGACATTCGAAGAGAATCAAGCAAATCGGCCACTTGTGATCAGAATGGAACATTTTCAATCAGTGCATATTTATAACATAAATCAAAAATTTATGTAACTAGAAAGATGAAAGGACCAGATGTTGACAACACAGAAATGATGTGTTGACATGTGTATGAGGTAGATCCTTACTTGTCAGGAGGAAGCTTAGGACACCTGTCAGAAACGATGGATGTTATCACCATCAACAGTGCGGATGCGTGAACCTTTTGGGGCCCCTAATTTTTCTCAGGCTTTGGAGTGAATCCCATGATATATCACGTGCATTTGACACTGTGGGACCTGATGGATAGGTTTGAGATTTAAGTTTCCCATTATTTGGTTGCCTTCTGAGCAGTACACACCAGCTAATGTGACAACAGAATACTGGTGGAAGGACATCATTTGTACCGGTGGTTTCAAAATTCCTAGGATGGATATGGATGCAAGATATGACCTTGCATAGCTTCATGCCAACCACAGTGGTTCAAACCCAAACCTGCGCAAAAAGCGAGTTGCGTGAGAACATGTAGAAAAGCTAGTTGGGGGGAGATGTTGGTTGCTAAATTTTCCTACTTTGTATCCTCCTTTTTATACATTTCCTTCAGCTATTTCATGTCTTTGCAAGGTTAATTTGTATCTCGAGCAATGAAGTTATATCTATTTGTCATGTCTTTGAGAAATATTAATCGATGAAGCATAGTCCTAGGGGAGCGTTGCTTATGCGACTTTCTAACTCATGTTTCTTTGCAGATTCGAAAGGATGATGATCAGTAGGATACAATTTAGCCATGGTTATTGATGAGTTGGCAATGCTAATCTCAGGATGCTGGTTGTAACGATGCTCAACCGATGAGAGCCTGTTGGACCAAAGAATTTTATATCTTTGTATTTTGTTTCTGCCTCAAACGATTGTTGTGTATTTGCAGGTAGACAACTGTCGTAATCTATGGGAAATGGTTGATACTATTCTTGTCATATTGAAATGTATAAGTAAGGCTACAGAGGCAGAAAATATAGCTAGGGAGCTAGAGGGAGAGAGACATGAGAGTTTTGAATGTAACAACAGAGTTATGTATTTTCCTTTTGATTAATGCAATCTTGATCTTCTAAACTATTAACTAGTCTTTGATCTTTTGCCACAACCCCGATCAAAGAGTTGGGCCCACTCTCCTGATCAGGTGTTGTTGGATTAGTGGTGTGTGTAGATTTATTTATGTTATGATTATTTCTTTATCGCTATAATGGGTCATTAAGTTTGTGTCGTTGTGAATCTTAATTTACTATTACTCTAATTGGCGTCATTGTTATTTCTTGTTGTTACACATTGTTATATGTTGATTGAATGCTCAATGCTAGATAGGGAAATCGTGGCTTGCATACTGTGCACAGTAGCCTTGAAACAATCAGACGAGCCCCGGGTTGACAATTAATGTGGAAAAGGGTGAATTCTATAGTTCATATATGAACACCAACACAACTCTCCAACAAATTTAACTTGGCATTTGTCAAGTTTAATGATTTTTGTGTTTGTCTTTTCCAATTCAACATTAAGCTTGTTGCAAACTGATAAAGGCATGACATTGGTGGAAGCATCATAATCAACAATATAGTTATGCACATTATAATTAAAGATCTCAAAAGTCAATAGGAAATGAGGAGTTGAAGACCAAGAATTAGCATTTGCAGCATTGACAATGGATTCAAGATTTATCGATGATTTAGACTGACTAACAGATGTATCCATGGAAGAAATAATATCTTTACTAGTGGAAGTCATGGGAGAAAAGGTATTGATAATCAATTCCCTCTTCCTCGGAAACTTGGCTAATTCATAGAGTGATATATTTTCCCGAGTCTTCTTGATATCTTCAATAATCTTGTATCCAATATTAGAAGATACAGTATCCTTCTTAGATGGTTGAATAGAATTAGTTGGTTGAGAAGGCTTGATAACAACTTCAAGACAACAACTTTTAGAGTATTATAATTACTTCTAGTGTTTTCTGACATATTCTTCCAAGAATATCTTATTGAAGATTTAGAAATTAAAGGTTGGGCAAGGTTATTCACGGGAAAAATCCTTCTTAACAATTTCTTTTTCTTGTCTTCTAAGTTGGGTTCAACTATCAGGCCTTTACTCCTCAAATTATAAGTATTTGGAGGTTTAGGAGGAGTTTCCCTAACTAGGGCTTCTTGAATAGAATGGACCTCGCCATCTCTAACGACTTCAAATGTTATCACAAATGAATTAGAATTGTCTTGAGAAGAAGAGGCTTCTTCTTCTTCATATTCCGCTTGCTTGTCTTCACCTCTAGTTATCTAATCATCAAGCACTTTATTGACCATAAAGTTCATATTATGTACCCACTATGGGCACATCTTCTCTGAATGAGAATCTTGGTGGAAATTGCAACAGTTGTCCCGTACATCTAGCTATGATGGTTTATTTATGGAAGATAAGGAGACCTTTCACCTTCCATGACATTTCATCTACCTTTAATGACTTTTCACTTTCCATATGACTCTTCCTATTATAGGGCTAATGTGTTCTCAACAAAATACAATTTACATTAATATTAAGAAAATAAAACATTTCCAATAAACCAATCTTGTAATACAGATATATGGAACATTAATTTGTAACTCTTAGACCAAGTATGGTTGCCATAGCTTGTACTCCACCGCAAGAGTTAGGACCTTCTGTTGCAACTCATCCACATGCCTTTGTATGCACTCTAGTTGTTGGCTTAGGGGGTCTTGTCCCAGGTTCAAAGTTAGTTGCGCCAACCAACAAAGCCCTACACTACACATGTTTAGGGCTTCTAGGATATCATCCCCAATCCCTCTAAGAAGGACTAACTTGAGTGATTCAGTATCAAGGGTGCATCTAGCCCTTTTGTAACCTTCCTCATAATCTTCCAAGGATTAATAATGTCCCAAGGTCATTCTAAAGATTTCCTCTTTGGTGTCCTTGGACCTACAGTATTCCCTATAGTTTTCAATGAAGGATTGCTACATTTTAGCCCAGGTAGTGATGTTGTCCCCAGGTAAACCCATGAACCAGTGCAAGATTGCATCCTTAAGGGTGGCTAGGAACAACTTCAACTTCTAGTCATTAGAGGTATAATCATAAGTTCTGCAGATGACAACAAACTCAAACAAAAAGGTATCACGGTATTCTGAGGTTAATCCATGGAAGTGAGGAAGGGAAGAGGGGCTTATGTTTTTCATCCTAGCATCTCCATTAGTCTCTCTAATGGGAAAAGCATGCTCATTTCTATTTTCAGTCCTATTTTTGTTTTCAGCCATGTTGTAAGTGTGTGAAATGGTTTCTTCTTCTTCCCCAATAGGCACTTCAAAGATCTATGGTTGTTCACCTAATGGGTCCTCTAGTTCCCCTATAGTCAGAGAGGGAAGCTGACATCACCGAAGAAAAGGGAAGGTTGACTGCTTGATGGTGTGGGGGTATTTAGCAAGAATTTCCCTAAATTCTCTACTCATACGAGACATGAAAGTAATTTTTTTCCTTTTATGCGTGTTTTTAGAATTAATTGCAAAACATAAAGGAAAGCAGAATAACATCTACCTACTGAATGAAAATTAGAAAGAAAAGCAGAAATTACATCTACCTAGACCTCCTTGACAACAGCGCCAAAAAGTGATGAGCCTCACTATTGCAGCAATGATGTTGTAACTCCTAGGGCTACCAACTTTACTTTATCAACCCAGGGTTTTGTACAAACTTGGAGGTGACAGTGCTATATACACATCAGATACAACATTCCACTCATGTCACTTCTCAACTAGGTTGCTACACCACTAGGGTTCCAGATCGATCTTCTATTGACTAGGAGTCTAACTATTGACAGTGAATGAGTGAATGTAAATCTAGTTCTAATGCAAGAAATTAAATGCTTACCTATTTAGGAAATGAAATTTACTGAATGGTAAATGCTATGAAATTCCATAAATCATCTAGCTGGGAAATGACACAAATTACTTACCGAAAATAACTATGCTAACCCTGCAATTTATCCTCTAGCTATTAGGACTACTTGGAAATGGAAAGTTGTTCTATCATTCTAGGATGCATACATACATGCACTAACTATCTCATTTTACATTTGCATAAAAAGAATCTTTTAATTACTAAATTCAGAAATGTAAATGCTATGATATTATGTCTAATCTTGCAGAGGGAGAAGGCATGGGAGATTTTATCTTAGGTGCCACTGATGGGCATGGAATCCAATATGAGGGCCTAACCTACTCTTATACTACTATCTTTTTTCAAAAGAGGGTCAAACAGGATGCTATAGGAGATCCTATAGCTGCTACAGGAAGTTAGTTGAAGGGCTTGGGGGGGAAGAAAAATCAAATGAGGTGCTAGAGAGATGTATGATGGTGATATAAGGTGTAGGGAAGGTGCACATTACCTAAGACTAAGCCCAACACTCCAAGGAGGATGGATTTTCATAAGATGGCTTGCTCATGGTGGCTGCAAAACAAAGGTTCGAACTATGAGCTGGTATGCCTTGCTAGAAGGTCGAGAGGACCTAGGTGAATCTGGTTAGATGAGTTCCTCCATGTAGATCAATAATCCCTGCAGCAAAATCTGTTTTTCTTTTCATTTATGCATCACTACATGTCAACATGGAAAAACAGGAATTGAAGTTGAGAAAGCTGATCTTTCTATTGTTAAGGATGAGATCCATGAAATGGAATGCCTTTTAAGATACATAAATTTTAAGATAACAACAACAGGTGCTTCAAAGAAATCATAAATAGGGATCTAGCTAAGAATTAACCCTAATTTATGCAATGAACAAAAGACAAACTCTGCATTGGGGTTGTGAGAGTGGGGCCCTCTAATCATGATCCCATGAGGGAGATAGAGGCCACTGTCACAATATTTTTTGAAGTACTTTCCTTCACTACTAGGCCACTGATCTACCTCTTCAAACTAATGGAAAATAGGTTAAGCAATAATTCAAATACTTGTTAAGCTAAACAAAACATAAATAAACTTCAGTAGCTAACTATCATTTTAATCTAAGAATACAGATAAACAAAGAGGAACTTATGTTGCTAGGGTTGGGCCCTAACCCAAGAGCTTCATCCCTCTGAGTCAACTCAGTGCTAGATCAAGGTAGAATTTCTCATTATCATCAAAATGTCAAATACAAAATAACAATGATAGTCACAATGTTTTTTCTAGAAATGGCTTCTTCGCTACAACAAAAAATCGAATCCGAATGAGTCCCTTGACTCTATTATTTATACAAAACTGGATCTCCCAACAGCTCCCTAGAAAATAGGGAGACTTGGCTCCCTAACTCGAGAATGACTCTTTCTTAACTGTCACCAGCTTGGTTGCTAATGGACTTCACTTGCTTGGCTGCTAGTAACTCTGAGTTGATGAGATATGGTGGAGGAATCTTCAAATGATTTGAGGAGTTAAGGAGGGATACCAATCTCCTAAAATCTCTCTTTCTTTCCCACTTCGAGTTCCTGCACTTAAGTTAACCCAAAACCACTCCAATTCCTACATTTAATAAATATTAGGCCACATGACATAGTAACTCACCTTCACCCTTCTCACTAAATAAAATATAACAAAATATATAATAAAAAATGTGTGAAAAGTCAATTTTAATAAGCTGGAGTGTGGCATTGTGACCCATATAGTTTACCTATTGATGAGCCTCATCACTCGTCATTAAAGTACCTCACTATTGAGAGGTCAATTGTATTTAAATTGACTTTATAGGAATATATGCATCATCAAATCTATTTTCAGGTGCACCTTAATTGAGTTGAAGCTCTTAGTTGACCTAGGACCTTAGTTGTTTTAGCCCATATGATCTTCAAAATTCTATCTTCTTGCAAATTTGAAATAAAAATGTCCAAAAAAGTAATTTCTAGCATAAATACAAGAGGTCATATTTATATTTGTTCAACTACCTGCCCACCATTTTTAGAAACAAAGGAGAGGAACATGAGCAATAGGGGGAGAAAAGAGAGGGTCAATATAGTTTTGATTTTTCTATTATCTTATATCTATGTTCATTATTAGTGCATTTTTGTTAGCAATTATAAGCAAGCCACAATCTAAGATCCAACATTAGGGTGGAAGCAAAGGTGCTTCCCTCGACATTTAATTGCTTGTGTATTTTCTTCATATATGTATTTCTTTGGAATGTCTCAATGACTGCCACTTCTATAATCATAGAAACCCTTTAGACATCTAAGTGTGGAGCCATTAAAGGCTTTTAAGATCTAGCGTTTCATACAAACTAAATTTAAATTGTTTTGAACAACATACCATCTTCAAAAAATCATGCTTATATGAAGCGAGGGTAATTGGTAAACGATTTGGGTTAACTTTGGTTGTACATAAATGTCTATCAATGAATAAATCCTTCTTAAAGCATACTTGAAGTTGTCTTTCTCTATGAATATTATTTTTCTTTCCCATCCACTTTTATTAGTTTACAAGCATGTTTCAGTGTTATTTTTGCATGTTCAATTATTGTACATATTCAAGACTTACTTACTAATTATGATTAATTTCCATATACTTATAGTTCACTAATTATGATTAATTTCCATATACTTATAGTTCATGGGGTTTATGTCTATATTCACAAATTTAATTATTCATTTTAAACTTTGGTTTGCTTCTACACATAAAATCTATTTTTGCATCTTATTTTATATTCAAACTATCGTTATGTATTTTCCATCTTATTTTCTTAAAAAGAAATTAGATTTATTTGAATTAATTGATAATTATTATGATATTTCATGCATTTCTAGTTTAGTTAGGCGCTAAAATTTCAAGGTTAGGATAGTAATTTAATTAAACAATTCAAGGAAAATAATTATTGATTTAATGTACACAATACAATTTATACACACAAAAAAAATATATGATTAGTACCCTTCAAGGGAAGGACTTTGTTGACCTATCTAATTAATTAATCTGACCATGTAGTTACTAAGTTTAGGGATTAAAATTTAACCTAGGTTTCCATGTTTGTTTTTGCACTTGAGGGCCCTTCAAGGGTGTTTTCAATGTTGTTATTGATTCTCATTTTGAGCACTTCTCCCTGATTCAAATATGGTATCCAATATAAAGCAAGTAATGTAGACTTGGTGCACTTGACACCAAGGTAATCAAACTAATGGCTTGTAAAACATTCTAGATTAATGAAAACATATTAGAAAAATGTAACCAATTGATTTGGTTAATGCTTAAGAATTGGGATAATCTTGTTGACTTAAACTAATTCAAAATAAATATATCACCTTAAAAAATAATATAAAATTATTATCTACACATTGACTTAAACTTCATATCTTTATTTAGACTATAACTTTACTTTGCCATGCTTTAAACGTAGTGATAATAAATTACATATTACATTCAAATTAATAAATCAACTAAAACATTAAATGATAATGTTTCAAACCAAAAATTATATAATTCCCATCATTTATAAATTGTGCACCCATAGTGTCACCTCCACTTCCACCCACATCCAATAAAATACATAGTTTCAACTCACATTGCCACTCATAGTTATAGTTGGGGATTGAGAGTGAAACTTCACATTTTATTATGGGTGAGGTTGGGGGCTAAACCTATGCATTGTCATGAATGATGGTGGGCAGAAATTATGTATTTGATTGTGGGTGGATTCTAAGTGGTAAAATTGTGTATAACTTTATGGGTAGAGGTGGAAAGTGAAATTGTGCACTTTTATTCACTATGGGTGGGGGGTAAAGTTGTACTTTTTAGTGGTGAAACAAATGCACAGTTTTATCCCCAACCCCCACCACTATGAAATGCATAATTTCTCCCTTCACCCCATACAATAAAATATACAATTTCACTCTACACACCACCCACAGTTTCAAATGTATTATTTCCCGCATCTCCACCTATAGTTTCACCTTGGGTGGGGGCTAAAACTATGCATTTTAAAACACAACGTTTCATCCCCATGCCATGTTCATCTTATGTAATTATGTATTATGGTGGATGAGGTAATGGAACTATGCATTTTAATATGAATGGTTTGAAATGCACAATATCACCACACATCCTCACTCTCACCAGATTTGATTATATATCATTAAGGTGGGGAATAAAACATGTATTTCAAAATGTACAATTTCATGTATTATTGCCAACCCATTTAATAGGGTAAAGGTGAAAATATGCATTTTAAAATGTAAAGTGTTAATTCCAACCTTTAACTCTCCACCCAAAACTCATCATTTTTAATTATATATTCATAAAAATCATTCTTAAATATTATCTAATTTCTAATTAAATACATAAAA
>APFE030912818.1:0-10804 GCA_000404065.3 Pinus taeda | reverse complement strand
CCTTTTATATTATAGTTAAGGCAACGAAGACTAAGTTTTAATCTTAGTAAAGAAACATCATATAGGAAGTTGATTTAGATAATAATAATTAGTTACTTATAGATATCTAGAATAAAAATATCATAAAGATGATAATGGAAAATATACATATCTTTATAGATTATGAGTTAGAATTTTAAACCAAAAGCACCAAGTGAATTTTACCCAACATCTGGACCAATAGCACCAAAGAGAAAAGCAGCAAAGGTTGTAGGAGAGGCAAAGACACCATAGGCAGAGTCCAAGATTTGGCGAACAAATTAAAAGGTGGAAGGGCTTCTCACTGATGAAGTCAAAGGGGGTTATTCAAAATAAAGATTCTAGTGGAGATAGACCTAAGGGAGGGTCTCTCAAAAGAGAGAGAAATCAATTTTGGGCTATCAAGATTTAATCATTGGATTTGTAGAAACTTTCATTTAGATGTTTAAGATGTTAATAAGTTGGGTATACTTGGACATATTTATCCAAGTTGGGCCTTAGTGGATTAAGAATAAAGAAACATAGGAAGTCCAATATGTACAAAAATATCCAAGAAAGTAGACCACTCAAGAGGAATAACAAGGCAATGTGGAAACCATATAAATGGTTGTATAAGAAGTTTTTAACCAATAAGCAAAAATAAAAATAAAAAGAATATCTATGGAGTTATAAAAGGGAATCATTGTTTACACCTCAAGCTAGGAAAATAAGGACTTGGAGAAACAATATGTAAAAGGTAAATAAGAATCAACCACTAGGTATTCAAAGGAAGGTATGGGTTGAATGAATTTTAACCCTTTATCTCATGTAGATAGGGTAGATGAAAAAAACAATTGTCCGTAGAAGAATTTGTCTATAGTTTGGAGAGATTTTAGAGGGAATTCATAGAACTTATGTTTAGTAATCTTGAAGAGAAATAAGAAACACCCCAGGATTTAGAATTTGAAGTCTTCAAAGCCTTATGGTACAATGACCATAGTTCCAACTAAACACTTGACTTTGAAAGGTGAAGACTTGATAAATTAGATGGAAACAAATTTATGATTTAGATACAAACTCAAGTTTCTAAAAGAATACTTCCATGATGAAGCTCTAGGTGAAGAAGTGGGCTTGGTTTTGAACCCTATCATATCTTGGATGTTAGGTCTTAAATCCTACCTATCTCTAACAAAAATAATTCCAAAAAGGAAGTCAATGAAGGAAAACAAGTGACCATAAAAAGGGGCCATTATGGTGGATATGGATTTAGACAAGGTAAACCATGATTATTTTGTTACTAAATCTCAAAAGGATACGAGGTTCTAATAAAAATCCATCTATGAATTTTTTTCCCAACAAATATTAACCATATATTAATTTTCTCCTGGAGGTAATGGGTGAGGGGCATACCATTATTTTTATTTTGCTTTGCTATTTGAAAGATTGGTAATTTATTGTTAAGAAATTTATGGTAAAGAGATAAATTATTACTAAGATTTACTAAGATTTACAGAGAGGAATAATAAAATAACCAACAACAATACACATAAATATTATACACATAATATTTATCAAGGAAAACCCCAAATCTGGGGAAAAATCCAACCCAATGAAATCTCGTTAGCATTGGCCAAATCCTAGCCAATTCGACCAAGTGAGCCTTCATCACTCACCTCCAGGCCTACATTACAACGAAGTATTCTTAGATTTTTATAGGCTCCATTACATGTAATACAACGTTTCATAATACCATGGGTACACTATACCATGTGCCCAAAACCATACTATTTAACTAGGTTAGCCTTCAAACCCTGAGTCAATTTTACCTAACAATTCCCCCCTTAAACTTGACTTGGGGTTCCTTGACGAAATCTAGCCAAAACCTACCAAGTGAGACAATCTCACTCACTCTAGCCCTTACCCCCTTCAAAGTTTTTACCGGGGATTTGTTAACCCGACATCCCCCTATTACTTAGGTCACTTTATCAATAATTACCCACCTTACTAGGTCTTACAACAGTATACCTATTTACATGCAAATTAAAAATTTCACTCCATTATAATTTTTTTTTGTTTACCCTCCTTGTTGTCTTTGTACATATGACATCAATGTCTATATAAAAAGAACTCATATATTGAATTACATGGGTCACCAGTTGTTGTAACCACCAGCTATCTAGGCATTCTTTTCAGGGTCATGGTTCATCAATTAATTAATCCACGTGCACATATCCTCCTCATCCACTGAATCTCTCATGACCCAATAGTGTGCAACTTTGCTTCACAATTTATGGATTTTGATACAAAACTGCAATCAAAACATAATTACCTCTCTATATACCAAGCCAATACAAACACTTGGAAACAAAAAAGTCCTTCTAAAGCCAACTTAGCTTTGATACCAGTTGTTAAGAAGTTTACAACAGAGAAATAAATTATTACTAATATTTATGAAGATTAACCAAGATTTATAGAGAGGAATAATAAAATAACCAAAACAATAAACATAATATTTATCCAAAAAAACCCCAAATCCCGGGAAAAACCCAACCCAATGAGATCTCATTAGCATTGGCCAAACCCTGGCCAAACCGGAGTAAGCCTTCACCATGTTGGCTCCCTGTTAACGACGGTGTAGAAGGTCAATGCTCTCCGTGTGTTTCGTGGCATGTGCTTAAATCTAGCGATGTGTTTTTTTATTAACACCTGCAAGTTTTGGTGTAACGGCAATCATGACTCCAACAAGTGGTATTAGAGCTAAAGGTCTCGAGTTTGAAACACTGGTGTAATGGCAATCATGACTCCAACAAGTGGTATTGGAGCCAAATGTCTCGAGTTCGAAACACACTGGGCTCGCGCTGGGGGGAGATTGTTGGAGGGGAGATTGTTGGCTCTCCGTCAATGGCAGTGTAGAAGGTTAACACTCCCTGTGTGTTTCGTGGCATCTGCTTAAATCTAGTGATGTGTCTGTTTACTAACACCTGCGGGTTTTGGTGTAACGCCAATCATGACTCCAACACACCACTCACCTCTAGGCCTACATTACAATGAAGTATTCCTAGCCTCCAACACACCACTCACCTCGAGGCCTACATTACAATGAAGTATTCCCAGCCTTTTATCGAATCCATTACATGCAATACCAGGAACCATAATACCATGGGTACACTATACCATGTGCCCAAAATCACTACTATTTAACTAGGTCAACCTTGACTGAAACTCCGAGTCAATTTTACGTAACATTTATTATAATATACTTGAGGGAAAATTAGGGGTATTAGAAATAATTAATTTGCCTCCTTTAGAAATAATGAGTGTAAATGTCTCCTTTAAATGAAGGAATATATGTATAGTTAGGGAAGAAATTCAACATTATCAATCTGTATGGCATATTGAGACAACTTCAATTCTTAAGGATAAAAAAGAATTGATAACGTGATTTTAAGAAGTGACTTCAATTTAAAATTTAAAATAAAAAAGTTGTGTCTCCTTTAAATGTAGGGATATATGTACAGTTAGGGAAGAAATTCAACATTATCATTTTGTATGGCATATTGAAACAACTTCAATTCTTAAGAATAAAAAAGAAATAATAATGTGAATTTAAGAAGTGACTTCAATTTAAAATTTAAAATGAAAATGTTGTGGGGGAAAGGTTAGAGGAAAGATCCTCTATTATATTATTTTATTCATTTTATTTTAGGAAATGCAGTTATGTGATGAAGAACCTATTTAGATAGACCCTACTTGGATGGATTTTAGAAGTGTAAGGGGTATCTAAGATGATACATAGGTTATGGTTTCAGAGATAACCTTGGGAGAATCATAAAGAATGAAAAGTTGGATTCGGAAGATAGTTTTTTTTATTTTTCTTTTATGTGGGTCATTTTTATTCAAATAGAAAAAGAAGAGTTAGAAACCCATAGATCTCTTCAAATTCAATACTTAGTTGATAAATATGACTACACAAACATAAGACTAAAGAACTAAAAAAAATATGTCTCAAATGATGATGATGATGATGATGATGGTTAACGTCCACTGAGACCAAACTTTGGTCTATTAGACCTACAGAAACAAATTATTTAGTTTGATTTAGGATTTTATTCCTATGCTCAAAAATCTTGGAGAGAAGCCTCCCGAGCTCACTATAATTTTGACATCATAAAAGGCTAGGAAGGTCAGTATTGCAACAAAGATTATGAAACTAAAATCGAATGTGGTTGTATGCAGGGCATTCTAAGAGGAAGTGATTTTTTATCCTCGATGTTCATATTCTCACAGAAATGACAGATCCTTTCCTTACATGGTGTTTTAGGAACTTCCCAACAACCTGTTTCACTATGGAGCTCATGAGAGTTCATTCTAATCTTGGATATATTAATTTTCTTCTTTGAGCTAGTTAAAACAGAGAGATACTTTTGATCTTCTAAGGTGGGGTTGATGACCTCCTTATAATATATTAATTTTATTTTAGCTGCTAAATCTTTCTCACAACACATTTTTTCTTTGAACTTAGAAGTAACATTATTTTTAATGTTATTAACATTTTGCAATGCAACGTTCTTGTTGATCTCCCAATGGTTTAACCAGGCCTTGGTGTCTTTATACCAACCTCATTTGAGTCATAGGTGGTTTTGGCTGGAATTTAAAGCTAGCTTAGGAAGTCTATGGTCTCCTATGTTATTGAGTTTGTGCTTGTATAGTAGAAGCCTAGTCATAGCTAGGCTTTTGATAAGGGAAAGACCCACTTCTATAAGGAGAATAGGATACGGTGTATTGCTCTTAATTTTGAGCTTATACGTTATAAAACACTTATGGATTTGCTCAATATTTCTCTAAGATTCTCTAGAGATGCTGCAACCCCAAACCTAACATCCATATAAGATAATAAGAGTGACTAAAGTTTCAAAGAGAAGCTTCTTTCTATCCCACATTGGGAGGTTTGTTGTTTTACAATTATTTTCGAGACCAAAATAAGCTTTGCACCCTCCATTAATCTTTTTCTCAATGCTATAGTTCCAGTTGAGCTTGTGATGAATATCAATTCCTAAGTACTTGTAAGAAGACACTTCCTCCAAGTTACTATTGTCATACATAAAATTAGTATAAGTATCCTTCTTGGATTTGATAATCATAATTTTTGTTTTGTCAGTGTTAACAGTGATACCCATGGTAGAGAATAAATCCTTAAGAAGTCTAAGTTGCTTATCAAGATCATATGGGCAGCTTGCGAGAAGAACAATATCGTCAGCATAGAGAAGAAGGATGATGACTATCCCAACTAAGATCATGCCAACACAACCTGCTTCCTCTAAACAACCTTCTAGCTTGTTGATGTAAATGCTAAATAGGGTAAGGGAGAGGGAGAAACCTTGTTTAACTCCGATATTACACTTAATATCTTTCAACCAGCGCTCATTGTTCTTTAACTTGACAATTATATTATAAACTTAAATATAAAATAATACAAATTTTAAATAATATAAATAATTAAATATTTAAAATTTGTAAGAAAACATATCTCAAAGAACATTACTCTTATTAAAAGAAACTCCTTTATAAATTGGGTCCTCATTGTACTATATGTTGAGATTAATGTAGAAATGCTTAATGGAGTGACAATTCCGAACCTTAGTTTAAGATTTTATTCTTGTTTTCTAATATTTTGTTCAAATTCCCTAAATGTGTGTAAAGTATAAATATTTCTCTTGTAAAGCATGTATGGCAAAGCATATTCGATAGAAGTAGTGTTACAGGGGTGTTTCACACTTATACGCTGCTAAGGTGATTTAATAAAGTTTGATTCGCATTTTGACAGCTACAGGGTTGAGGACGTCTGTACCGTGTACCGTGAGTGGAGAGAGACACTGGGACGTTTGAGACGAGATAAGCGCGAAATTTGGCACGAAAGTCGCACCGATTCACTTCTGCCCTTACCCAATTTTTGATCTCATATACGGCGCAAGTGAGCCATTGATCATGCGCGCCGACTGTGGATCTAGCTTATTTCGCTGTGGATTGCAGAGGAGGAGGAAGACCGGCCATATCAAGCCGCTAGAGATCTGCTCCTTCAGGATTGAAAGATGCCACGTGGAGGAGATATGCTCCGTCCATTTGAAGAGGAGGAAGTCAGTGCTTCGTTCGCTTCTCAAAGAGAATCGTGTTGATTATTAGAGGGGATGCAGTTTGAGTATTTGCCTCTGCTGGAAAAACGAGGCCGAGATTGCCAAAGACTGCGTTCTTGGACTGTGTGATCAGCATCATGTTGCTGACAATTCTTGAAGGCTGAAGTCACTGTTGATTTGTCGATTTAAGACACTGCACCGAGAAGGAGGCCGTAGGGTACTGTGAAGGATGCCGAAGGTTGGCATCGAACAACAGTGAAAGAGAAAAGGAGAATTGAATCCGAGAGGAGGTTCAGACTGTAGATTACGCAGAATTGAATCTATCTTTGGATCGCTGCCACATCAGTGTTAGGTTGAGCCGCTGTTGATCAGCAGAGGCTGAGCTTGAGGCCAAGCTATCGACTGGGGCTCTTCTTCCTCGCACAGTAATGTCGAAGAGCAGAGAAATAGCCATAATGTAATTTGTCGTGGGTTGCTTGTGGAAATCGATATTTTTGAATCGATCTTTTTTGTGTGAGAAGTGCCCAATTTCTGAGGTGCATAATCCTCGGCATACGATCTGACCATGATCGTAGAGGTAACCCTCTGCGTTTCTTCCTCTTGCTGTTCATCACCCATAAACTCGTGACGTTCGGATTGGTGTGGAGAATCTTCGAATTGTTTGTCAATAACTACTTCGGATGTGGGTACCCCCTCTTGGGAAGTGCTGCCCTCCATTGGGAATGAGGTCTTGAAGGCTGTCATGGCGCAGTTCAACACTGAATGTATTTAAAAGATATTGATTTTTTTTTTTTTTTTTAATTAAAGCTTTTACATTAAAAAATAAATTTATTTCTTTAATTGAAATAAAAGAAGGGGTTTTTATATGATAAGGGGCCCATTCTTTTAAAAAAAAAAAAAAAAGGAATTAAGTGATTTGGGCTTAGTTTTGTTTGGATTTGGCATTTGCAGTAGTGGTTGAAGATTTTTGATTGATTTTTGTTAAATCTTTGGGGTTGAAGTTTTTTTTTTTTCTTATTCATTCAAGATGAATAATTAGTGTAGAAGTTTACTTCAACGAAAATAACAAGCTCGATGGATCCAAATATTTTGGTTAGAAATTCACGCTGCAGACCCTCTTTGAGAGACACAATCCCTGGACAATTGTGAATAATGATGAGGAGGTGAAGACGAATGTGGCTAAAAGAGGAACAACAACAACAATACAAGACTGGGACAAGTGGGAGATTAAGGCGAGAATGCTCCTAAAATTGTCGGTCAAAGATTGCATGATTCCTCGTATCCGTGATTGCAAGATTGCACCAGATATCTGGAAGATGCTCAAGGATCTCTATGAGGTCAAGAACACCAATCGATTGTTGTTCTTGAAGAACAAGATTCTCTCTATCAAGATGGAGGAGAATGAGAGAGTTGTAGCATTTATTTCGCGTATCTAGGAACTCAAGAACAAGTTGAGCGACATCGGTGAAGTTGTGTCAGATATAGATTTGGTCACAATTATGATGAATGGTATGAATGATAAGTATTAGATGTTCATCACTGGCTTGAGTGCAAGAGAAAAAACCCCGTTTTTGAAGAATTGACGGGGATCCTCATGCAAGAGGAGGAAAGGTGGCTGACTCATAAACCCCCGAGTTCAAGTCTGGCATTAATGGCGAAGAAGAAGCCCTTTAGAGGAAAGAAAAATGCATGTCATTTTATTGATGAGGAATAGAGTCAGAACATCAAACTATTCATATTTGACTCTGTGCTTTTGGCTAAGGATGATGAAGCAGATACCTGGTTTGTGGACTCAAGTGCATCCATCCACATGACAAGGAATAAACAGTGGTTTGAAGACTTCAAAGAGACCAAGGGTGGAGCAAACATATATCTTAGCAATGGTAGAGGGTACCAAATTAAAGGTTCTGGTAATATTCCTATTGTTTTTCCTAATGGAAATATTAGACATATTCATAATGTGATGTATGTACCCGGGATAAAAAAGAATCTGATCCTTGGTTCTACTATAATTGATCAAAATCTCAAGGTAGAGTTCTGTAAATCATATTGTGTCATTAAAGACCTATTGGATTGTATGAAGCCTATTGCATATTTGTGTGGGAGGATTGTACAAGCTAAATATCAAAAGCGCACCACATCAAACATTGATATCATCTGCCATGACTACATTGGACTTATGGCATCAGAGTTTTGGCCATATTAACTTCAATGATCTGCTGCTATTACAGAAAAGAGGTATGATCGAAGGTCTTCCTGTTTTAAAACCTGTTCATATTGATTGTGATGCATGTGCACTGGGAAAGTTTCACAGAGATGAATTTCACGTGAATGCTGCTAGAAGGAAGAGAGATATACTCAAGCTGGTACACACACATTTATGCGGGCCTATGTAGACAAGAAGGTTAGGCGGTGCAAACTATTTTTTACTTTTTATTGATGACTGTACTATATTTACTTGGGTGTATTTCCTTAGGAAGAAGAGCCACACTTTTTAATACTTCAAGAAGTTTAGAAGTATGGTATACAAAGGGGAGAGTACAAGAAATCTTGTGTCCTCAAATACTGCAATGATAATGGGATACAACAATAGTTTATAGTACCCCACACTCCTCAACAAAATGGGGTTGCAGAGAGGAAGAACAGAACTCTTGTGGAGTGTGCTCGCAGTATGTTAAAAGGCAGGAATCTTTCTAACAGCTGTTGGGCTGAAGCGATTAATACTACAGTATATCTAAAGAATAGGAGTCCAACAAGAAGTTTATATTTCAAAAACTCCTTTTGAAGATTTATTTGGTTATAAGCTTGCAGTTAATCATTTGAGATTTTTGGCAGCAAAGCTTTTACCCATATCCCAAAAGAAGATAGAAAGAAACTGGATTCAAAGGCCATCAAATGTATTTTTGTTGGGTATTGTATAGAATTTAAGACTTACAATCTGTTTAATCCCTCTACTCATAAAGTTTTTGCAAGGAGAGATGTAGTGTTTCATGAGGATGTTAATGATGGAAGTCATGAGAGTGCTAATGAAGATTGGCGCGTGCCCTTGTTGGTGGAGGAAGGAAGTGATGACTTAGGTGACAGCGATGAGCAGATGCAACAACAACAGGAAGGGAAAGAAGATGATGTACCTATCAAGCCAAGTCCAGAAAATGATGATCAGACAAGGTTTGAAGCTACCCCACCACTCAAGAGATCAGGTAGGAAAGTTCAGTTGCCAGCAAGATATAGGGAAAATACTTTTATAACTAGTATGATGAATGTTGTTGAACCCTCTAGTTATAAAGAAGCCAGTCAATATAGTGAATGGAGGGCTGCTATGGAAGAGGAATATGAATCAATTCTCATAAACAAAACTTGGGATTTAGTTAAACTACCTAAAGGAAAACAACCCATAGGATGCAAATGGCTATGTAAGCCTAAATTTAAAGTAGATGGGAGCATATATAAGTATAAAGCTAAGCTGGTTGCAAAGGGGTATTCGCAGCAAAAAGGCATAGATTATGATGAAACATTTGCCCCTGTAGCTAAACTTAACACAATCAGAATGATAATTGCTTTAGCTACCAAACACCATTGGATTATTCACGAGCTAGATGTTAAATTTTCATTTTTAAATGGGGACTTAAAAGAAATCAAGGAGCAGATGTCACAAGTCTTTGAGATGAAAGACCTTAGAAAGCTACATTACTATTTGGGTTTGGAAGTTTGGAGGGATTCTGGATAAACTTTTATGTTACAGAGTAAGTATGTCAGGAGCTAACTAGAAAAATTTAGAATGGATCAGTGCAAAGTTGCAGAAGTACCTTTACAGCAGAACTTAAAACTTCAGAATGATGATGGATCTTAGGAAGATGCGACTTTGTATAGACAGTTAGTTGGGAGTCTAATCTACTTGACTACAACTATGCCTGATTTGGCTTATGCAATCAGTGCATTGAGCCAATTTATGTCAAAGCCCCTTGAGTGCCATTGGGTTGCAGCAAAAGGTGTTTTAAGGTATCTCCACGAAATCTTAGATTTTGGTATTATTTATACTGATTTATGTGATGTTAGATTGATAGGTTTTTCAGACTCCGATTGGGCTGGAAATGTAGATGACAGACGATCCATAATAGGCTATGCATTTAGCATTGGATCCGGGGTCATTACATGGAGCAGAAAAAAGCAGAACACGGTATCTTTGTCTTTTGCGGAAGCTGAATATCAAGCTATGTGTGTAGCAACATGTGGAGCAGTTTGGTTGAGGAGAGATGTTGGAGAAGAACATAAGGTTGCAACAGTAATCAAATGTGACAACGAGAGCTCCATCAAACTTGCAAATAATCAAGTATTTCATAAGAACACAGAGCATATCGATACACAATTTCATTTTGTAGGGAGAAAGTTCAATGAAAAGAAATCCATATGGAGTATTGTAATAGTTGTGACAATGTCACTGATATTTTTACCAAACCTCTTGGAATTTTAGGGAGTGTTAGGCATATGTGTGAATCCATTTCTCCATTAAGGGAGAGTGTTGAGATTAATGTAGAAATGGCTTAATGGAGTGATAGTTCATCCCGAACCTTAGTTTAGTATTATGTTCCTGTTTTTTAGGATTCTGTTCAACTTCCCTAAACTATAAATATCTCTCATATAAAACATGTATGACAAAACATGTGAGGCAGTCTTAC
>APFE030912816.1:22696-34325 GCA_000404065.3 Pinus taeda | reverse complement strand
AGAACAACACAAACACCAGCGTGAAATCTAATATATGCAATTATACATCAGTCAGGAAGGATTGATTCAACATCAACCATCACAACAACGAGAATGGAACCATAATGATAGTCATCTATTATTAATAATCAACAAAGGAGAATACAAACAGCGTCCTGACGTCAAGTCCTCCTTTGGATGGGTGCTCAGCTACACAAGTCTTGCAAAGCTTGAAGGGATGAGGGACAAGCCTCTCTCTCTTTGGTGACAAGATCTCCTTACTTAGGTTAAGCCTTATGGACACAAAGAAGGCTCTTGCAACTCTAATCTCTTGATATCTTCCTTTCAGCACTAGTATTACTACCACTACCACTAGCTTGCTCAAGGCATGAAGACAAGCTTTTATAGATGAAAGAGGAAGGGATAAGATCAATCACAACAATAATGGATTTGGCTTCATCACTTGGAAACTTCCATGGAAGGGTGGCTAACTACTTCCCATTCAAGGAGATTTGAAGCCAAACCATCCTCACTTAACATAGATTCAGTTGGTGAATGAGTTGGAGAGAACTTTCGGAGGTTGATTGGTTAAAAACTTTGCCCAAATAGGTTGGAGCGATTGCGACTCTGGGACAGAGCGCTAATAGCGCGCCCCTTTTATAGGATTTTCCCCATTGGCGCGGGAAGAACACTGTGGCCCAACGCTAATGTAAAAAGGGCTATTTTTAAGGGCAAGCTGCAGGAGATGTCTTCAGGGCATATGAAGCTCATGTTCAGAGGGGAATGATGCAAGTGGTTTCAAGTCTTGTCACTTCTCACAAGTCCCGGAATGGGTCCTCCAAGGTGCAGGAGAGGGGTAACAGGGACGGTGACAAACGGTGACAAATTACTATGTAACACCACCTATTCACAGAGAAAATGAAACTTGATTGGTATATGTTTGGTCCTTGAGTGCATCACTAGATTTTTACTGAGACTGGTAGCACTTGTGTGTTGATTGGCTTTTTAGTTTCTATGTTGACATCCTTCAATGCTTCCTTCATCCATAGTATTTGTGTACAACAGTCAGTTGCAGTGATATATTCGGCTTCGACAGTAGAGAGAGATATAGATGATTGTTTTTTCCTCAGCCAAGCTACTAGGCAATCTCCCATAAAAATGCATTTCCATTGGTGCTTTTACGATCACCCATGCTTCCAGCCCAATCAACATCGGTATAAGTTGTCACTATAATATTTGTGCCTTTTAAGTATTCGAGAATTCTTTTCACAACCAACATGTGGGATTGCTTAGGAGCTGATTGAAATCTTCCCACCATTCCCAGTGCTTGCATAATGTCGAGTCTTGTAGCAGTTAAGTATAAGAGAGCTCCAATTGTTGACCTATAAAGAGTTCCATCTACCGAGGGGGATTCATCATCTTTGCTTAATTTGCAGTTTGTGGTCATCGATGTGCTCATAGGTGCACATTCTTCCATTCCATATCTTTTAAGCATGTCTTTGAGATATTTTGTTTGAGAGATAAACATACGTGTTGTGGTTTGCGATACTTATAGTCCAAGGAAGTAGGATAGTTCACCAATCATTGACATTTTGAATTCTTTTGACATATTTTGAGCAAACTCATGGCTCATTTCATCATTATTACTAGCAAAAATTAGATCATCAACATATACAAGGGTGTTTAGTAATTTATCCTTATCCATCTTCATGTAGAAATTACTTCCTGCCACCCCCTTTTTGAAGTTTTGTTGTTGTAGATAGTGATCCAATCTTGCATACCACACTCTAGGAGCTTGTTTCAAACCGTATAATGCCTTTCTCAACTTACATACAAAGTCTTTTCCTTCTACTAGATCAAAACCTTCTGGTTGCTCCATGTAGACTTCTTCCTTGAGTTTCCCATTCAAAAATGTTGTTTTTACATCCATTTGATAGACTTTGAATCCTTTTGAGCAAGAAAATGCCAAGAACATCCTTATAGCTTCCATATGAGCTACTGGTGCAAAGTTTTCTTCAAAATCGATTCCTTCAATTTGTGAATAACCCTTACAGACAAGTCTTGCCTTATTTTTGATGATTTGTCCATCTTCATTCATTTTGTTTTTGAACACCCACTTAGTTCCAATTATATTTTTATCCTTTGAATGAGGTTACCAACTCCCAAGTCTCATTTTTTTCGATTTGAGACCTTTCTTCTTCCATGGCTTCCACCCAATGAGGATCCTTGCTTGAGTAAAAGTTTATGGTTCTATCACAGATAGGAGAACAACATCATTTTTTCTTTGGTGTACTTGTCATCCTTCTTCGGGTTTGTATTCCTTCATCTACATTGCCAATAATCTGCTCTTTCGGGTGATGTTTTTGGAGGAATTTCACTTTTTGAAGGAGTTTGAGATGGTTCTTTTTCTTTTTGTTTTTCTTGATCTTTTTCCTCCTTTTTAGGTTCTTCTTCACTTTCTTCAATAAAAGCATCAACTTCATGATCTTCAATTTTCTTTTCTGGAAGGCCTTCATCAATTTTTACTTCAATACTTTCCATTATTTTCCGTAGTCGATTATTGTAGCACTTGTAAGCTTTGCTTTTGGTAGAATATCCAAGAAATATTCCTTCGCCAACCCGAGAGTCAAACTTTCTGGGTAAGTCATCACTGATCTTTATGAAGCATTTGCTTCCAAAAATCCTAAAGCATTTTACTGAAGCAGGTCTTCCTTTCCATAATTCATAAGGAGTCTTCTCATTGTTTGGTCTTAGTTGAGTTCAATTCATGGTATAAACTGCTGTCCCGACTGCTTCCTTCCAAAATTTTCGCTGCAAGTCAGCTGCTAGTAACATAGTTCTTGGCATTTCTTGAACAGTTCGGTTTCTCTTTTTAACTACCCCATTTTGCTTAGGTGTTCTAGCAATAGAGAATTCTCTTTCGATTCCATGTTCGTTACAAAATTCATTAAATTCTTTTGATGTGAATTCTCCCCCTTTATCCATTCTAACACGTTTACATTGGGAGTCCTTTTCATTTTCTACAAGAGCTTTAAGATTCTTAAAACATTGAAATGCTTCTGATTTGTATTTTATGAAATATACCCACATCATTCTATTATAGTCATCAAAAAATAAAGCAAAGTACCTTTCTCCTTGGAGTGCTGGAATTCTGGTTGGCCCACATAGATCTGCATTAATGATCTCTAGAGGTTTTGATGTGGAGAATTCCTTAGTCTTGTGGCTGGTTCTAGTTTGCTTGCCATGTTGACATGGGCCACATACAGCTTGATTTGGTTTGAACATCTTTGGAATGCCCCTTACTGCATTGATTTTGTTGATATTGATCAAGTTATCAAAACTTGTATGCCCCAGTCGCTTATGCCACAACCAACTTTCATCTGTTTGACTTAGATAACATTTATCTTCTTGAATTTTGTTTAGAATGCAGACGTTCTCTTGTAGAAGTTCTCTTGAGGAAGAGTTCCTTATTTCACAATTTTTAGTGCTGAAGACAACATTATGTCCTTGATCACAGATTTGGCTAACACTCAAGAGATTGTGTTTGAGCCCATCTACCAACAAATAATTTTGAGCCTTTTCTTTTCAATTAATAAGGGTAACGTTTCATTTTCCAACAATTTTGGCAGATCCACTCACAAAGGATACATTTCCTTCCTTTTTGTTTAATGAGACAAACTTCCTTTTGTCACCTATCACATGTCTGGAGCACCCATTATCCACAAATCGAAGATTTTCCTCACTGTGAGCACATAGAGCTAGACCACATTTATCCGTATTGGGATTTTCATCTTTTGCTTCTCTTCTTTTGACGAGTCAATTTTGTTTGCTATGTCCATTATCTAAGTATGGGGGTTTACGCACTGCATTATATTAGATATCATTTTGGGATACATAATGATATCATTACATAATGAGCAAATTGGATCAAATTTAGCCAAAGGATCAAAAGAGTTGAAGGTCTTGATTTGTCCTTGCCCTTTGAGACTACATGGTTTGTTTGTTTGATCTTTCAATCTTGGTGCTTCATTTTTACGAGCCATGCAATGTTTAGCTTGTTGACCAAATTTTTTACAATAATAACAATGCCCAAGAAAGATAGTTTGTGGCTGTTATAATAGCCATGATTTAAATAGACATTCTTTCTTGGAGTTGCTCTTTCTTCATTCTTTGGATTTGAGACAGGCCTTTGATGAGGTGATTTTTCTTCTTTTGGATTGCTTCAAAGTATTTTGACATAGTTTCTTGCATTATCCTTAGTACTTGATGGTTCTTCTTTAAAACCAATCTCGGACTTGTCACTTTGAGATTTCTGAGTGTTGAGAATATGATCAAGTGTTTGAGAACTTTGCCAACTTCTTTTGATTTGTTCCAATTCTTTCTTGAGAGATACTATTTCAGCTTCATGTCTTTCATATATGACATCCTCCCTTTTTTTACCTTCCTCTTTATTTGTTTTAAGTGAGGTGTCCTTCTTTCGTAACTTTTCATTTTCTTCAATGGCACACATTAGTAATTCGTTTGTATCTTCTTCGTTTTCTTGTCTTGATTCATCATCTTTAGTGAATGCCATAAATAGTACTTCCTTGCTTCTAGCATCATTTTCTTCATCTGATTCATCATTACTTCGTTTGGATGATTTCTTTTTGATGACCACATATTCATCCTCATTAGATTCATCTTGTTTAGAGAGGAATTTCTTCTTAGTAAATCCTTTATTTTTGTATATCCTCCTTTTTTAATCTTCCTCATCATTACTGTCATACTTATGAGGACATTTTGCAGCATAATGACCTATTCTTCCACAATTGAAACAAATAAGAGGGCACTTACCTTTTAGCTTGGATCCTTTTTTTAGTCTTCGTACAAATTGCGCCAATTCGGATTCAACATTATAGTCATCGTTGTTGGTATTCCATCCTTTTCCCTTTTTTGATTTTGAAACCTTGAATGCTACATCTTTGGAACTTGGGATTCCTTTTCTCATCTCATAGGCAATGAGGATACCATGAAGTTCATCCATCTTGAGAGTATCTAGGTCCTTCATTTCTTCTATAGCACTTACTTTGGAGTCAAATCTGTCTGGGAGAGATCTTAAGATTTTTTGAACAAGAGTGCTTTCTTCAATCTTTTCTTCCAAACCTTTAAGAGAGTTGACTACTTCAGCTACTCGGAGGAAGTATGATGCAATATCTTCTTCATTGTCCATTTTCAGACTTTCAAACTGCCTCCTATGAGTTTGAAGCTTTGCCTTTTTAACTTTGGAATCCCCATCATATAAGCTGACCAGCTTATCCCATACTTCTTTGGCCGAGTCACAATTCAAGACTTTTGTGAACTCAGAATCAGTAATTCCAGTAGTAATTTAATTTAGAGCTTTGGCATTTTCAATGTATGCTTTCCTTTCATTTTGATCATTAGGAAGAGTGGGAGGAGCATTGTACCCATTCAAAACAAAGTTCCAAACTTCAGGTCCAAGAGACATTAAGTAGTAAGACATTCTCTTTTTCCAAAAACCAAAATTTGTGCCATCGAATAAGGGAAGCCTTCCTGTCATTTCTTGATTTTTCATTGTAACTAAGAATCCTTCTTCCAGCTATTAGGCTGATTATGAAGACGCTGGCTCTGAAACCAATTGTTGGAAATACTGAGAGGGGGGGAATCAATATTTCTTTTCAATTGTTATTATTACCAGTGTAAATTTTTTACAATTTTAATCAAAGAAATGATTTTATTAAATATCGAAGAAGATTGAATACAATATCTGATGAATGCTAAGCACCAACTTGGACTTTGATGAGGCTCCAACCTCTAGGACTCCGACCATATCTTGTCAAGGCGCCAACCTTGGATTTAGGAGCACCAACTCCAAGGGCACCAATCCTTCCAATTCTGAGGCACCAACCCCAAGGGCTCGAACCCTATAGTTTTGCTTTGTCAATAAATGTTTTGATTGCATTACACTGCTCCCTGTCCTTGTGATCTTTGTAATAGATTGCAATTTGCACTACATAATTGCTTCAGGAGTGACTGCTTCTCAATGTCTTACTTCCAAGGAATATACTCATACATACTTCAATGCTGGTGTAGTCTATTGCTTCCTTCAAACGATGATTGATGAACCTTTATTTCATTTACAAAATTGTTCTCTAGATTGCATTCTATACTTCTTCCACAGATTACAGGTTCGAGTCCTTTTAGAGATTAATCCAACCAATAAACTTGCTCGACTTTCAGCTTCCTTCCTTTTTGCTGGACCTTTGGCTTCCTTCTTCACGCTAGACCTTCAGCTCTCTCTGTTTCTTTAAGTTCACGAGTTGTGAACTGTCAATTATTCTCTGTGCCAATTCCAAGATCGATGCTTGAGGTGAGGCGTTTTAACCTGTATTTATACGAGTCTCACCAATAACCAAGAGACACGTTCATTGGAGAGGGAGGCCGACTTATAAATATTCATCCAATCATTCACAAACTTGTTTATTTACAGAAAATTTCATAGAAGTCGTACCCACATGAGGTCCCACATCCACGTCATCACCTCAATCATAATCACAACTTTCAGAGGTCTTTTGCAAGTCGTGCTCATAACATAGCCGATTGTCGATTGCCCCTATTAGATGCGATATTATATTAAACTGTTTTGATTACTCCGTTGGGTCCTCCACACTATCAGAATCGGCAGTTCGGGGTCCACCACTCTATAGCAATCAGTGGTCCGCAATACATTCGCAATCGAAATTTTGACCGTGACAACCCTTTATGATTTTCGATATGATACGACGGATGCGATAAGGTGTATTATAATGGAACCATCAGGTCTACTGTACATATCGCAATCGGGGGTTTTGGTGTGACATTTTTTTAACACTGGCGATATGACTTCCGACGAGGCAGATGCGATATTACATTAGGGCGTGTTTTATTGAAGCAGTCGGGTCTGCAGCTCATATCGCAATTGCAGATTTTAGTGACATATGATAAAGCCCGCCGATATGTTATACTGCCAATATGTTAAACTTCGATGTGCTGTGGAGTTTTAAGGGGTTTTCCACGGTTTAATCTTTCGATTGGGTTCTTAATTCTTCCCTTTAGCTCTTTCTCCGCTGCGTGTTCCTCTTTGCTCCTTTCGATGTCACTACTCTTCCGATGTAATGGTCTTGTTGCTTCACAAATCTGCTCTGCACGTAATGCTGTTGGATCTGCTCTGCTTGGCTTCACATCATTATTTAGTATCCCAAAATATTGCCATATTGACATCAATGACAATCTAGATCAACAATATAAACCCTAAAATTGCAAATCAATTGGTAATTCATGAGTTAAATATAATCGAAAAATTAGACTTCTTGGACAAAAAAAATATGAAATAAATGATTTACATTGGAGATTATACATTTATATCACAATTCTCTATTCAATCCCTATGGAATGATCAAGGTGACATTATTCTGGGATCACCATAGATGGCAACTCTGTGAAAATTCCTACATTCAAGGAACCCCTACTACAACAAATTTGAATCTACTTCACCTACTTGTTTTTTTAAAGTACATTCATCAAGTTATTCTTCTGAATACTGAAGCAAATTACTTCTGCAACCTACACTAATTAAATATTTGATCTCATGAAACAAAAAACAGAGCAAAGAACAACATACATAGCATACTTATTTTTGGACACAATAGTCTCCAGAAAAACCCAATGTAGGAAAACCGGTACAGCAGCTCTGAGGGTTTATTATTATGTGAGAGAAATATCTTAATACAAATCTAGAATGCTCATCTAGCAATCCTTTACTGAGAAAATACTTGCAGAAAATCTGAGTGAGTTTTACCTCACTTCACCCGACAAAATTTCTGTTGATTCGACACAAGACTGGCTAACCCCGACTATTTCTGTGCTGGGTCGGTGTCATCCCTGCGTCACCTTCTCTGTGTTCGCGTCAGCTCTCTCGGTTGTTTCTGCAGTTCCCGACAATTTCGACAGTTCTCGGCATTTCCGACAGTTCTCGGCATTTCCGGCAGTTCCCAGTAGTTCTGGCTGTTCCCGGCAGTTCCAACTTCTGGGCTGTGCATCAACTTTCCTGGCAGTTTTGGCAGTTCCTTGCAGTTCTGATTGTTCCCGACAGTTCCGGGTTCTGCCCTTTGCGTCAACTTTCCCGGTTGTTCCTGGCAGTTCCAGCTTCTGCGTGACACGCAAATTTTCTGCTCTGTTGGCTCTCTTCGCCTCTCTGTCTATATTCTTCGGAAAGTCCTTCTCTCGGATTCTCACTGCCCCTTTGCTGTAGAATGATCACTTAATTCGAAATCCTTAGCAAACCTTGCCCTAGGAATCAAATTCTTGATCAATTCGTTCTCTTCGTGTGTGTTTCCAAATGATTCCCAAGCCTCCATTTTAAACTTTTCCTGTTGAGTCTTCAACGACCGAGATAAGTCTCTAATTAACGGCTAAGATTAAAACATGACTTGATCCACCTTCTAGATCATTCTCACCCATATTTTGATTAATAGCTATTAATATTTTAATTTCCCTAAGTTTAGACTTAGGAACTCCATTAAAAATATGAATTATTTTAATAAAATACAATCCGGGTGGAATTTCACCAAACGGTTTCTAGGTTCTTTAGAATTCATGTGCCTTAGCCTCTCCACCAATTTTCAAGGCTAGAGCACTTCCGATGCTACCAAAAATTAACACTCCCTCTTAGCGAGGAAGTTGCTCTAGCAACAATGTCCACCTGCATGCTGCTTTGTTTCTGAAGCAAATCCTTTCTGCATTGCTATTGCCACCAACACTGTGATGTTGCTGCTACTGTACTACTGCCCATGACACTGCCGCTGCCACTACTGCATCTGTACTACAACTCCCTCTCAGCTATGCTGCTAGCACTGCCACTGCCAACATTGCATCTGTACTGCAACTCAGTGGCTGTGAGAAGCAACTAAAAAACATCCAAAACTAGTTGAATTAACTGTGTTCAACATAATACAATGAATGTTGGAATCTGACTGCTGTTGATTATGACCCTTTGAATCTTCTGCATTGCTGCCGACTCTTGCACTGTGCCAACTTCACTGCTGCCAACCTTTCTTTGCGTTGATCAGTCTCTGGTCCCCAGCTACTGCATCTGTCCTCCAAACAATCCACTGCATCATCTGACACTAAGTCCATCTCGCTACTGCTGAATCTTGGGCTCTCGTAGTAAGGAATTGATCTAGGAGGTGGACTCCTCAAGGATTCTGCCCACATGTAGTCCTCCCGACTACAGCTCATATCGCCCCATCTCCCTCCCGGAGATGCGTGGGCACTCATGGCATACTCTTCCTCGTCAGTCTTCGCGGATGCAACCTTTGGATCATGCTTCTCGTCCTTATCCTTTTGCTTCAAAGGACACTAAGAGGCAAAGTGACCCAACTCGCCACATCTGAAGCATTTCACCTTCGAAATGTCCTTCTTTCGCTTCGGCTTCTGCTGTCCCTTCGATGCTAGAGCTGCGTTCTCCTCCTCCTCCTTCGTCTTTGTGCCACCCCCACTACTGCCATTGAGGTTGACCTTCACTAAGTCCCTCCTTAACTCCTCTTGTTGAAGAGCTGCCCACATCACCTCCAATGAAGGTAGTTTTTCTCTGCCCAATTGCTTTGGACGAAAACTTGCCATTCATCCGAGACTCCATTCAGGGCTATCCTCACCATCGCGGTTGGTTGAGGAGTGGACCACACTGCAGCAAGCTGGTCTATAGTGTCTTGAAGATGCTGAAGATAGAGGTTCACCCCTTCTCCTTTCTGCATCGCTGCAACTTCTGCTCCAAATACATCTTCCATTGTTCGGAAGAGCCTTCATATAGAGAAGACAAGGCTTCCCACATCTCTCGGGATGTATCCTTGCCCTGCAAGTGTGAGACCACATGATCTCGAACTCCATCGAGAATCAACCTCTTTTCCTTCCCTTGCTCGGCCTTGTATTTCTTCTTCTGATCGTTGTTAGCAGGAACAACCACAACACTTTTGACGTAGGCCTCGAGATTGTATTCCTCCGGAACAACTAAGATTTTGGTCTTCCATATGACATAGTTGGAAGCACCTTCGAACCTGTCTTGATCTCTGAGCCCATGCAATGCCATCTCACCCAACTGTCGAACTGACTCCTCTAATCACTGCTTAGCACTGCTCAGCTGCTCAGTAAGTGAGAAATTCGAACTTTTTGACGGAAAGTTCTCTGAGGAGAAAATTCCCCTTCTACGTGTCTTCGTTCTTTTCCAACAGATTTCTTCCCCGACAGAAACTGCGCCCTTCAAGCACTGCGCTGAGGCTCTGCGTCACTCCCTTTGCCTCTACAAACTCACGAACTGGAAATCATACCTCTCTGTCATCTCACTTAGAGAGAGATTTCCTCGGATCTGCTTCCCGACAAGGACTGCGCAATCCCTTCAAGGGGATTCGAATTGTTGTGAAGTGCAACTTTCGGCCTCACTGCTCGACACATGATTTTCTCTTCTTGTTTCAAAATCAACGCTCTGATACCATGTGAAAATTCCAACACTTAAGGAACCCCTACTGCAACAAATTTGAATCTAGTTCACCTACTTGATTTTTTAAATTACATTCATCAATTTATTCTTTTGAATACTGAAGCAAATTACTTCTGTAGCCTACACTAATAAAATATTTGATCTCATGAAATAGAAAACAGAGCAAAGAACAAGATATATAGGACACACTTATTTTTGGATACAATAGTCTCTAGAAAAACCCAATGTAGGAAAACTGGTGCCGCAGTTCTGAGGGTTTATTATTATGCAGGAGAAATATTTGAATAGAAATCTAGGATGTTCATCTAGCACTCCTTTATGGAGAAAATACTGGCAGAAAATCTGAGTGAGTTTTACCTCAATTCACTCGACATAATTCTGGTTCATCCGGCACAAGACTGGCTAACCCCGACTATTTCTGCGCTAGCTCTGCATCACCTTCTCTGCCCTCTACGTCAGCGCTCTCAGTAGTTCCGACTTCTGACCTATGCGTTAACATTTCGGACTGTTCAGGCAGTTCCGACTGTTCCCGACAGTTCCGACTTTGCCCTCTACATCATCTTTCCCTGTTGTTCCGCAAGTTCCGGCAGCTCCGGCTGTTCTCGACAGTTCTGGCTTCTGTCCTTTGCGTCTACTTTCTCGGTTGTTTTGGTTGTTCCCGACAGTTACAGCTTCTGTGTGACGGACAACTTTTCTGCTCTGCTGGCTCTCTCTGTCTCTCTATTTGTATTCTCTAGAAAGTCCTCCTCCCAGATTCTCACTACCCCTCTGCTATAGAATGATCACTTAATTCGAAATCCTTAGCAAACCCTACCCTAGGAATCGAATTCGTGATTAATTCGTTCTCTCAGCGTGTGTTTCCAAATGAACTCCAGGCCTCCATTTTAAACTTTTCTTGTTGAGTCTTCAACGACGGAGATTAAGTCTCTAATCAATCGCTAAGATTAAAACATAACTTGATCCGCCTTCTAGATCATTCTCGCCCATATTTTGATTAATACCCATTCATATTTTAATTTCCCTAAGTTTAGACTTAGGAACTCTATTAAAAATATTAATTATTTTAATAAAATACAATCCGGGTGGAATTTCACCAAACGGTTTATGGGTTCTTTAGAACTC
>APFE030912815.1:0-11633 GCA_000404065.3 Pinus taeda | reverse complement strand
GAGCTTCATTTGACATTATGAATCTATTGAAGCTATAATTAAAATGTTAAAGTGAAATTATAACTCATTACCTTTTTTTTTCCCGACTCAAGGATAGTTTTAATATTAAAATGTTGAAGTGAAATTGTAACTTAAATATATTAGATTTTTTGGTGATAAATTTGAGTGTAAGTCAAGTGGTTGATCAAGATTATGATCTCATATTACATTTTAAAGTATGTGAAATTAGAAAAGTAGGTTCAAGAATATTGTTAGCAAGTAAAAGAAATAAAAAATATAGTATGGGAGTAATATCACTAACATCTAATCATTAAAAGACAAATATTATATAAGTGTGAGACTACAACACCTCAAGCAACATTAAAAATATGTGAACTTTTGAGAGTGAGCTATAAGAGAAGGATGATGAAACGGAAATTTTGTGGAATATGAATTAGCAGATGAAAGTGAAGTGAATGGTGAAATTCATTTGGAAATAGAAACAAAAGGTGGAGAGTTTCAAATAAGGAGAAGCATAAATTTAGATGGAACAACCCTTTGATGCCCAAAGAAAAAATACTAGACAAAAGGAATCATAATCCCAAGGGGGGAAATCCCAAAAGGAACAAGTAAAAGGAATTTTAGGCATAGTGGAAGGAGTCTTAAGAGTAGAACAATAAAAGAAGAAATGTTGCACGCAGGGAAAGATAAACATAGCCTTGACAGGGGGAACCTAGTTGCAAACAAAGGAGAAATAAGAAATCAAATAAAGTAATTGTTTTTCTTTTTATATATCAGGGGGATAAATTAAAGAAATGATATCCAAAATATTCATGTAAACATGAGGATAGATAGTAGATAGAGGGATAAATTGCAACTACTAAGAAAAATTGCAAATAGAGGAAGAGCTTTGTTCACTAAGAGAAATTGCAAATGAAGGAAGAGTTATAAACACCAAGAAGTGTTGTAGATAGAATAAGAGTTAAAAATAATGAAAAGAACATGATATGTGGGATTATCCCTTTACCATTGATGTTAAAAGAGAAATAGTTACAAGCACAAGGATAATTTCATATAGGGGTGTTCTACAATATTATTTCAGAATTGACTAAAGGTTACCATGAATGAAAAAGGGGAGATTTTTGGCAATATTATTATTGTTGTTGTAAAAGAAAAGGGGAGACTACCTATGTCTGAGATAAATATTGGAAAATGAAAATGGTTGGAAATATTGGTTTTGGACTTTTGATGCTCAATTTAAATGCCCTATATTTGAAGAATATTTTACTATAATTTCATAGCTTAAATATGAGCATCACATATATATCTTGAAATTCTATTTCAATACATTTCCAATAGTATATGGAACTCACTCTAACTCCATAGGAATGAAGTGATATGAAATATTTATTAGGATGACCCAACCAATTACAACCAGGTCCGCCTAACCAATTTTACAAGTTGGCCCCATAAAGTGAACATACAAGCACTATAAATAAATGGCGTAGGAGTGCATTTGAGGAAAATCCAAGAAATAAGATATCTTAGGTCACAAAAGGAGCTAAGGTATAATTGTTAGGGTGATTCTTGGAGCCTAAAGGTGGAAAAAAACATGTGATTTATGGATTGAATGAGTCATCTTATAATTTATAGTATAACTTTTCTTCTGGGTTGTTTCTAAATGTATAACTTGGAGGATATTGATCGAATATGCTCATGTACTTGTATTTAAAAATTCAAACCTTATTTCCCTATAATTTTAAAGATATTATCTGAGGAAATTATACTTTTTGAATACACCTTAAATCTACCTCAAATATGTTAGCATGACATTTTCACTATACGTTTTCTGCTAGAATGCTTCTAATCATGAAACTTAGAGGACATAAATAAATGAGTTCCAATACCCATTGTTCAAATTTCAAACCTTGGTTTTCTATAGTTCCATAGATATGCTCCAAGGAATTTAGGCTTCCTAAAATGCTGCTAAAATTTGCTTCAAACATGTCAGCTTGGAATTTTCATTCTAGCTATTCTTCTGACATGTTTTAGACCATGAAACTTGGAGTATATAGATAGAATATTTTCATGTATATGGTTCTATTGAAGCCTCAGGTTTCTGCAGCTCTAACATGGGGGATAACAACCCGGTCCAGACCTTAGAAAGCAACTCCTTTTCCATTTGGTGTGGTGGCTCTGACTGGGGATGAAGGGAACAATTTCCCAATGTGGGTTTGAAAATTATGATGGGTGGTTTTCATGTGATTGCAATAATAATAATGATAACTAAATGACTTATTCTCACATGCAAATCTCTAATTAACTTAATCTAATATAAATCTAGGGTATTATGTGTGATATGCGATCTAAAAGGATATCTGTTTGGTAAATATCATTCACGTGCTAAATGGAGATGATAACATGTAAAGATAATTTCATTGACTAAATAGTTATTCAATGAAATATGAACATTATATCACATATATTTAATCATCATATATGAAACTAACAAATTTTAGTTAAGTATTATACAATAGTGCAATTAACACATAACAGAAAGAGCATATTCCATATATAATTCATGAAACGAAATGTTATCACTAATTAGTAAAACAGAACTGATCATACAAGATAAAAGTACCATATGTGTGAGTTTCTGCTCATTTGGCTAGTGACATAGATCAACTCCTTTCTTCAATCAATTTATTCTCCAAGCATACAGTAGTGCATCAACAATAGACAACAATTTGATATTCAATAGTAATGACGATGTTCCATAATTTCATCAAAGCATCTACAAACTTACAAAAGTGCATTCTTTACAAATGTTTTTTGATAAAATCCCGGACCCTTCTCTAAATGCATGAGAAGGGTATAAATACTATCTAACTAAATTTCAAAACTAGATTATACAAAATATCTGAGGAGGTTTCAAATAACCTTCCTCTTTACTAGCAACTAACTCTGAAAATAAAAGTGATTTGATGACCAAAGGTTATGAACATGTCTTGTTGTCTAACATATTTTCCTTGAGGTCGTATATGCCGAACATTGGTTTTACTTGAGGAGGTGCCCCGAATTGCGTTCTGGCCTGTCTTGTGAAGATGGAATTTGTAAGAGGCGGCAGCATTCTTTACATTGAATTGAGTGAACAAGTCAATGTCATAATTTGGCTGTGAGGTTTGACAAGAAATTGCCAATATGCCTCCCAATCAATCTTTGATAATTTTGTGATTGCCTCTCTTTGGATTTTCATCTTTTCTTTCCAGTTTTTATCCAAGTCTTTTAAATCTGGCAGTGACTTTGGATCACCTTTGTTTATCAAGTTGGTGGTGTGAAAAGTATGATTGAATGCCTTTATTATATTCTTTGCCACTCCTGCTGCTCTTTCTACTACCAATTCTGGCTGCTTAATCCACGCATCCCAATCTGTGAATAATATGTCTTTATGTGTCTCTTCAATCTCTGGAAGATTAGCACTTCTTCCTTCTTTAGATTCTTGCTATTCAATATATTCATAGATCTTAGTATTTCAGTCATTAAACTCAGTTCTTTGATTAATTTCATTATCTGGTAATTGATTATTGGTATTCAAATAAGGGGTGATATGGGACTTCTTCTGGCAGAATATATCTTGTTGTTTTGATAGAATGGAGTTTAGATCCAATGCATCTTTGATGAAATCATCAATTGTGGGGGCATATTTATATCTTGCCATAGTCTAGTAAAACTCTTGGATTTACATATTCTTTGTTGAGATATCTACTTCATGGCTGATCCTAAGTACTTCCATACTTCCAATTGGACTGAATGTTTTGTGGCTTTCTTTTTCACATTTGTTTTCTCAATTTCCAATTGTTGTTCAAGTTGTGCTATATTTTCTTCTCTTTCTCTTAACAAAATAGATACTTTAGTGGCCTTATCAATGGTGGAAGTAGCATATGCCCCTACAAATTGTGATAGCCTGGTTAAATGTTCAATTGGATTTGAAGGAATATCCTTCTAGACTATATCCATTGGTTCATTCCTAGGTGGGAATTCAAGTGTTTTCACTCTCCTTCTCTTCCTCTGTCTTCTTACAACAACCTTGTGCAATGGACTATAGAATACATCCAAAGGATGTATTTATGTGACCTTTAGGATAATATCAGATGTCAGAAATGTAGGTATGATTTCTGCATTTTGTGAACTTGTCCCTTGTTCGTCCCTTTTCTCAAACTCTGAAACTTTCTGAGTTTGATGTGGAGTAAGATATCTTATGGTTTCTTGGACATCAGTTTTTTTGGTAGTATCTTGTAGTTTTTTATTAAACGAGTCCCATTCTTGCTACATATCGTTGCTTTTGCCTTTGGGACCGGTATCCTGAGTTAGGTCAATTTTGACCTGTTTCTCGGCTGACCTTCTACTAGATTCTGTTGTAGCCTCTGTTTCTTGTGTCTTCCCTGTGTTCTGGGCTGCATTCCTTCGAGATTCTATATGATAATTTGGTTCCCTGCCCTTAATCGTCACACTGGGTGTAGGTTTGTTATCAGTTCTTAAAAAATCCAAAGGGATTTCTTCAAGGCTTTGATTTCTAAATTCCTAAAAACCTTTCAAAGTCGTGAGGATTCAAATTCACCTTTTCCCAATTGAATGCTTGTTCAAATGACTTAGCTGATTGTAATAGATCTTCAAAATCCTGAGCTTTATGGATAAAAGGGTTGATCTTTACTATCGTAGTAATATTTTGTGTTATTTTATTTGGGTCAAATTTCCTCTTTGGAAAAGTATGCAGCCTGAGCCTCTCTAAGTTCAGTAATTATTTGTTTGCATGGTTGAAGTTTGCCAATGAAAAAGTACCACACTTGATGGGAAAGGGTGGCCATAGTGATTTTTTGCTATCTTTGAAAGTCTTGGTTAAGCCTTTTCCAACAGTTTGTTGAGCTATTTCTCTGGCTAACAACTTGTCGAAGACATACAAAGGAAGTACATGTGGTTTTGTTGTACTTTCGTAAACTCATATATATATGAACCATTGCTCAATAAAGTGTTTGCCTACTACAAGGTGGTATGTAGCAGCCTCCTTAGAAAATATCGGGGCCTTTTTATCAAAAATCATTTGAAGTAAGTGTAGCATAACACCATTGCATATCTTGTAAAAATGGGGTATATAATGGGATTCCCATAATTTTTTGTGACTAAGATGGATGGGGTATGGGTCTTGCAAGGTCTATTTCCAACCCATAATTGGAAAATTAGTATAGAAACAGATAGATTCCATGATATAGGAACTCATATAAAATGGAGGAAGGTTTTTTGTGGAGGTGGATCTCTTTTGATGATATTCAGAAATAGTCGTGGATAAGTTATCGGATAGGATAGTAGACCAATTCATTATATGACAATTGATACATGCATCGATTAAAGGGACCCATTCTATAAAGAACTTAGTATTATTAGGAATTCCATACAATCTACATAACATGGAGCCTGTTTTTGGCCCAAACCGGTTCATCTATTTCATTGGATCTTCACAAACTAGACTACACAATGTGAAATACATCTTTGTTCCAAGGGGTTCTTTATAGTGAACTTTCCTACAGTAGAGGCTAGGGACTTTGTAATACAGGAAGGACCTTGGTTCTAGGGATCCACAGGACTCTTCATCACACCATGGTTCCCAGATGATGCCAATACAATGGTTGTCTCTAAGATGCTAGTTTGGGTGTGATTGCACAATCTCCCATTACACCTCTGGAGTCAACAAGTACTCGCAGGAATCAATAATACTATCGGATGCTACATCAAAATGGACACCCAAAGACTGGAGGAAAGAATCTACACTTATGCACGAATATGTGTGGAAGTAGACCTCAACAAAGGCTTGCCAGACCAAATTCAACTGAAGCATAGATAGAGGTAGTGGTCAAAGATTTTCGATTATGAAAACACAACATTCAGATGCAAAACCTACTGAAAAATAGGACACCTAGAAAGCATATGTCCAACAACCAAAAAAGACACTCGTAGGAAGAAAAAGACAGGGAAACAAGCCAAGGGATGGAAATTTCCTCCACCACTCTCGGATGACGAGGAGGAAGAAGAGGAGGAATATGTAACCCCCAATGAGACAAATCAGATAAACAAAGAACCAGAAGTAGAAGATATAAATCCACAAGAACCTATAGACATACATGCGGCAAGGATACTAGAAACAATGGATATGAGCAGATCCAAACATCAACACATCTCAGACACATCAGATTCTAATAAAGACAATCCCAAACCTGTGGCTGATATAGCGCTAACACTTATAACTCCAACAAATCTTAGGGAGGGTGGAGAAAGGTTGAGAAGAAAAAAGGGCGAAAATCTTGACTTTTCCCCCATTTGTACATCGTTACTTGTGTTCTTATTTTTTGAAAACCGAACACCCTGTGTGGTGATGGATGATATATGCATCTTTTTTTGACAAAAACTAAGCACCTTTTTAGATTATGGCTCACAATGGCTAAAGGGCCAACGCAGCATATGCCGAAAAGCATCTACAACATGTAATTTTTCAATTATAATGAAATATTACGATTTTCCAGTGGAAAAAAAGAAAAAAAGATTATCCACTTGCAGAAGACTAGAGCTAAGCAATTGTTCCCAGAACGGGCCCCAATTTTGGCATGGGCCATAAACATTGATTAATCTTATGTCAATACCTAAGTTAGATGAATAGATGTCTGCCCCAATATAACTCGATCCCCCCCAAATCTTACATAATTTGATATTCATAGGGTTGAACCCCATCACAATGCCTCTGGATCTCCCGTGTACATCTAGGGTATGAAAACGTCATCCGAGAAGAATGGATTCAAGGAGGTGAGTGATGGCTTCTACTAATCCCAATGTCTCCTAAAGAAAAATGACATCCACCCGCTCAATGCTTAGGAGCCTCTGAAATGCTAATTTTGTTTTAGGACTAGCTAACCCATAACAATTCAAGGAGAGCAGCTTCATGAGGGAGAGGATACCAGGGTGTTCTGTGCTCTAAGAACCTGGTCAATAGCTAATTGGAAACCCGCAATGAACTCCATATCTGCCTGCTGTTTGGCCTTAGAGAGGGAGGAGGGTTTTCCCTAGGGAGTTTTGGAAGGGATGGGAAGGGATATGATACGATTGCCAATAGATTCAAGTGGCTTTGACCAAGAATGAGATCTAAGGTGGTATGAGTGTGAGAAAGTCCCTAGTTTTGAGTTAGAGGATTGAGCAGAGAAGGTCACCTCTAGGAAAGATGGTGGGGTGCATGAGATAGAGGGGGGGCTGGCTGCAATGAGCAAGCCAAGGAGATAGGATTCAGACAGGTAGATACAAAACAATAATGGTCAGTTGTGATAGAAGAAGTAGCATAAGACGAAGAAGTGAATGAGAGGGTATGCACCTGTTAGAAAGAGGTCAACCACGTATAGCACCAGTCTGAGAGGTTTTTCATCTTCAACCTTAAAGTAAAGGTTAGGATCGGCTTCACTCCTAGTGAATCCCAGCTTCATCAAGTAGCTATTGATCCTCTCATACCATGCTCGGGGTGCTTGCTGCAGCCTATAGGGAACCTTATTCGACTTGCATACATGAGAATTTCAATAATAAATCTCAAATCCTTTGGGTTTCTCCACATAGACCTCTTCTTTGATTGAACCATGAAAGAATGTGATCTTGACATCCGTCTGATGTGGGTTCCATCCTTGTGAAGCCATAAGGGCTATGATCAAGAAGATGGTCATATATCTGGCAACAAGTGCAAATATCATAGTCTATACCTTCCTTCTGGGAGAAACCACGAGCAACAAAACGAGCCTTATAATTTTCCAAACTTCCATCTGCTGCATGCTTTATCTTGTAAAGACATTTAGAAGTGACAATTGTCTTGTCTTGGGGTCTAGGAACTACTTCCCAGACATCATTCTCCATAATAGACTCATATTCTATGGTCATAACATCCTTCCATACTTGATGCTTGACGACATCTGAGAATGATGAAGGCTCATTTTGCATGATTGTGCTCATGATGGTCAGGTATCCCTGATACCTGTTAGGTTTCTTACTTTCACGAAAGGTTCCTCGGGGTGCAGCATGTCCTTCAGCATCATCAAGTAGCCCCCTAAGCCATGAAGGCCTCTTCCTAGAAGAGGAAGGCTCATTTGGAGGAGGATCAATCGGATCCAAGGGTTCTTCTACATCAGGAATTGATTCATCATCCTTTTCTTTTGGCTCCCTGGTGTCGGCTTCTTGAGAGCTCCTCAAAGTCGGAAGATTGTCCACCTTGCGGTAAAATTTTCTTCAGGAGTCTTGGAACCCAATGCTTGATGAGGGCATCAATTTTATACATATACGGTAGTGTTTTCAGCTTCAGCCCACAGAAACTTTAAAAGTCTTTGATCATGTAGCATGGCCCAGAAAACTTCCATAATCATGCGGTTCTTCCTTTCCGCCACACCATTCTGATCAGGAGTATGTGGTGTAGTAGTCTCCCTCTTAATACCAACCTCAGATATGCCTGAGTGAACCAATTGTAATATATCAGAGGTCTTCCTTTGGCTTGAGGGGAATGGTCCCCTTTTTAGCTTTCCTTCGGCCCATCCTGGACATACACCTTCTTTCTCTACTTGGAATTCGGGCATCCCTGTCCCCATTTGTCTTACACTGAGTAGAGCTTTATAATGAAGATGGGAAAACCTCTGATGCCAAAGTTTGGACTAAAGAGATGTGTCATAAGACATGACACCTAGTGAACTTCCATCGACCTGATATAATGAATCAACACGAAACCCAAGAGTAAAGGCATCTTTAACATTATTTTTCGATACACATACCTTGCCACCACTAAAGGTTACCTTGTGGCCTTTGTCTTCCATTTCTGAGATGGAAACGAGGTTCTTTCAGAGGTTAGGTGCATTTAATAGATCCTAGAATTTCTAGCCTTCTTGAATGGTTGTCCTCTTCCTCGATTCCCAGTTCTCCTCTTACCTTTGCTATTGAATTTTTCATTCCTTTGATTGCCATCAGAGGGATTTTGATCATCGTCCTAGTGTGAGTCCTTTCTATCAGGGCACTCCCTTTCATAGTGACCTACTTTATCGCAGATGTAACATCGTCCTTTTCTTCCACCCTTAGGTCTAGCCTTTCCTTTTGATTTAGTCCCAAAATTATTTCTTTTCTTATCATGAGAAGAAAAGGCAGCAAGAGGACCTTTAGGCATGGGCTTTTCTTGCTCTTCTACCCTTGTTTCTCCTTGAATGCATCTAGCCGTTAATTCCTTGAAACCAGGAATTATTATTGTTCAGAAGAGTAGTCTTGAACACATACCATTCGGATGGTAATCCTCCAAGAGTCGTGAGTGCCATTTCTCTGTCAGTAATAGTCTCCCTAATAGATAAGAGATCGTTCTACTCTAGCCTGGTCTAGCCTACTCTAGCTTAGCTTATTCTAGCCTTCTCTAGCCTGGACTAGCCTAGCTCACTCTACCCTAGCATACTCTAGCTAGCTTAGAATAGCCTATCGTAGCCTACTATAGCCTAGCATACTTTAACTTAGCCTACTCTAGCCTAGCGTAGCATATCCTACTCTACCCTAGCCTACTATAGCCTAACTTACTCTAGTGTATCTTATCCTAGCCTAAACAACTCTATCCTAGCCTACTCTAACCTATTGTGACCTAGCCTAATCTAGCTTAGCCTACTCCAACCTAGCTTATTCTAGCCTACTCTAGCCTAGACTAGCCTAGCTTACACTACTCTAGCATACTCTAGCTTGGCCTACTCCATCCTACCTTATCATAACCTATCATAACCTACTCTACTTGAGTCAAGCCTAGCCTATCCTACTATAGCCTAGCATACTACAGCCTAACCTAGTCAAGCTTAGCCTAACCTAACCTACTCTAGCCTATCTTAGGCTAGCCTGCTCTAGCCTAGCCTAATCTAGCCTGCTCTAGCCCAGCTTAACCTACTCTATCCTAGCCTACTCTAGCCTAACCTAACCTAATCTTACCTAGCCTAGCCTACTCTAGCCTATCTTAGCATAGCCTAGCTTGCTCTAGTCTAGCTTAACCTACTCTAGCCTAGCTTACTCTAGCCTAGTGTAATATGGCATAACCTAGCCCAATCCAACCTACCCTACCTAACGTAGCTTACTCTAGCATAGCCTACTCTTTCCTAGCCTACCATATCCTTTCCTAGCCTAGCCTAGCCTCGCCTAGCCTAATCTAGCTTATACTTGCCTAATCTGTCTACCCTACCTTAGGATACCCTAGCCTATCCTATCCTAGCCTAAGCTAGTCTACTTAAGCCTAGGCCTAGCCTAGCCTAACCTAACCTACCATAGTAATGTACTCTAGCCTATCCTATTGTAGCCTAGCTTACTACAGCCTAACCTAGTCGAGCTTAGCCTACCTAGTCTACTTAGCCTAGCTTAGGCTATCCTACTCTAGCCATCCTAGCTTAACCTACTCTAGCCTAGAGTAGGCTAGCCTACTCTAGCCTAGAGTAGGCTAGCCTACTCTAGCCTAACCTAACCTAATATTGCCTAGCCTAGCCTACTCTAACCTCTCTTAGCATAACCTAGCTTGCTCTAGTCTAACTTAACCTACTCTAGTCTAGCTTACTCTAGCCTACTCTAGCCTAGTGTAATATGGCATAGCCCAACCCAACCCAACCTATCCTAACCCAACCTACCCTACCTAACCTAGCTTACTCTAGCATAGCCTACTCTCGCCTAGCCTAGCCTAGCCTAAACTAGCCTAGCCTAAACTAGCCTACTCTAGTCTACCCTACTTTAGGCTACCCTAGCATATCCTATCCTAGCCTAAGCTAGTCTACTTAAACCTAGCCTAATCTAATGGAGGCTAGGCTTGCCTATCGTACTCTACTCTAGCCTAGCCTACTCTAACCTAGCCAAACATAGCCTTGCCTGCTCTATTCTATCTTAGCTTAGCCTAACCTAACCTACTTTAGCCTAGTGTAATCTAGCATAACCTAGCCTAGCCTAACCCAGTCTAACCTACTCTATCCTAGCCTAACATAGTTTCCTCTAGCATAGCCTACTCTCGCTTAACCTACCTTATCCTCGCCTAGCCTAACCTAGCCTACTCTACTCTATTCTAGCTCAGCCTACTTTAGCGTACTTTAGCCTAATGTAATATGGAATCCCAACACACCCTAGCCCAAGCCAACCTACCCTATCCTAACCTAACTTACTCTAGCATAGCCTACTCTCGCCTAGCCTACCATATCCTTGCCCAACCTAGCCTACCCTAGCCCACCCTAGCCTAGCCTAACCTAGCTTATACTAGCCTACTCTAGTCTACTCTACTTTAGGAAACCCTAACCCAGTCTACTTAAGCCTAGCCTAATCTAGTGGAGGCTAGCCTTGCCTATTCGACCCTACTCCAACCTATCCTACTCTAGTTTAGCTTAGAATAGCCTACTTTAGCCTAGTGTAATTTGGCATAACCTAGCCTAGCTTAACCTAGTCTAACCCAACCTACCCTACTCTTTCTTAACCTAGCATAGCTTACTCTAGCACAACCTACTCTCGCATAGCCTACCATAACCTAGCCTACTCTAGCCTAACCCACTCTAGCCAAGCCTAGCCTATACTAGCCTACTCTAGTCTACCCTACTTTAGCCTAG
>APFE030912813.1:2483-25605 GCA_000404065.3 Pinus taeda | reverse complement strand
TTCCTGAATCAATCAACACTATTACTTTTTCTTCTTGATTTGTCCTTCTATCTTGATGGTTTGAGGAGTGGTAATTCCTGCCAATGCATTACAAGATATGGTTGGATTCATTTCTTCTTTATCTAGGATTTTTTCTTGGAGTATATCCTCTTCTTTTGACCTTTCTTGCTCCTTTTCTTCTTCCTCTTCACAACCTATGTAGAATAATTTCTTCTCAGCACACTTGTGACCTTTAGAGTATTTGCTATCACAACTGTAACAAAGCCCTTTTGCTCTTTTTTCTTCTAATTTTTGTGGTGTCAACCTTATAGGTTGTGGAAGACTAGGGCAACAACACTTCCGTCTTTATAGTTGTGAGTGGTATGCTTCCTGGTTGCCATAATTTTTCTTTCCATTTTTCTTGCTAACCTGAATGCCTCTCTAATGAATCAGGTTTCCAAAGGCGAACATCATGTTGGATATTATCCTTTAAAGTCCCTATGAACACATCAATCCTATGCTCCTCTGGAATATTTTTTACCCTTATGTTCACTTTTTGGAACTCCTCAATGTGCTCCATTATTGAACCCTTTTGTTTGAGACTATCAATTGGCTAAAAGAAGTGTTGCTTTTTGTATCCTCATAATGTGTTTCAATTCTTCCGTAAAAATTTCCCAAGTGATAATTTGTTTACGAGAGCAAAGCCATTGATTCCATACAACTGATTTGGTTCCAAATATAAAGTTGCAATACGTACCTTTTGTGTGTTTTGCACATTATTGAGATCGAAAAATTGCTCCATCTGTAATATCCATGTTGTGGGATCTTTGCCATCAAACTTCCTCATATCGATTTTTGGAATATGGTGGGTCTTCGTTCCCACATTAGAGTCTATGAAATCATGATTAACATTTCTTTTGTTCGCATCATGAGTTTCCTTTACTACCTTTTCACCATTAGTAAGTATTTGTTGTAGAAAATTTGTCAAATATGTCTTCAAATCTGCCATGTTTGTCTTCAAATCTGTCTTCAAATCTACCATGTCTCTCTTCAAATTCTGTCTTCAAATCTGTCTTCCAATCGTCCATCTTAGCTTCCACGCCCTTTATCTTAGATTCCATGCCATTTATCTTAGCTTCTGTTAGCTTTTGTGAGGTTGACATTTTTTGCACTTGGTCTTGTAATTTGATATATCATGTAGCATTTCTTCCTCTTCTTCATGAGTCATGCTAGAGCTTTCAAGTTTCTTACTAGGTGTTTGCATTTTCTTTCCTCGAGGCATCAGTTACCGATAATATGCTCTACTATGCCCTTTGAATTCCTTCAAAATAAAATTTCAAACCAATCTTAAGCAAAAATTTAAAAGAATCTACACACCTTTTTTCACTTTGTAGGAGCTCGATATTGCCTCTGATGTATCTCTATACTTTCAGCTTATCCAGTTTTGAAATTGCGATCTACAGTAGCTCTCTATGCCCTCTTTCCAATGCTACCAGTTTGATCCAAATTGGATTCTCCAAGGAAGAGTTAAGCGAAATCTCCCATAGTGACCTGATTATAGACTAGTTCAGTAGAGTGAACTTGTATGACGTGCCACGAGTCACTGTTTTGACCTTTGGCTCTGAAAAATATATAAAAGAAACTACAGTTCGTCCTCTTTATGTACCTTCTTATGAAATTTCATTCTAGTGCTTAGAGAGAAAGTTATGATGATTTTCCCCAGGTCACCTGTTTGGAATGTAATTCAGGAGTTTGCACAAAGACTAACTTTCTCACATCATATCTCCAGAAATATAGTGCAAAAGCTCTGAAATTCGGACTCGAGATTTAGCACAATTTCTTCTCAAATGGGTTTTTTTTAGCTTCTGAAACTTTGCAGAAAAATATTTATAGAGAAAATTCCACGATGACCTATTTGAAGCAGCGAAACCCTAGAATCCAAATCTCTGATACCAAATGCTATGAAACCAACTCAAGAAAAGATAGAAAAGATAGATCAATGCCTTAGAATTCATTCTCTTCGAGGGGGAAACCTCCTTTACATTACATAAATGAACAATTCTTGGATGCTTCAAATGACAAAACCTCCTTTCTATATATAGGATTCTAAGGAGTCACAATATAACCCAGCCGACCTAACAATAATTATATAAAGCCACAAAAATAACAATAGAAGGATTCTATGGGGCACAATAATAACAATATGGGGATAATAGGGGCACAAAAATATTAATAAGGGATGCAACTACAATTGTAATGGGGTAATCACTAGTATTATAGGGACCCAACATAGCTTGTGAATTGTTTGATTCTATCATGTGCTGTGACATATTTTGCGACCCCATGTGGATCATACTATCTATTTGGGATGGTTGGAAAAAGATTTAATTTGGTCAATTTCTAGAAGAGCATGTTTGACAAGAAGACCAAATGGTTTTCTTGGCATCCTTGATTACTTTAGTCAAACCATCCCTGACTGTTTGATATACAATTTCCTTAGCTAACAACATATCAGGGACAAAAGGAGGTAATATGTGAGGGTTGGCAAGGCTGCCAAAAACTTGAATATAAGTGAAGGACACCTCCCTGAACCATATTCCTAATAACATTAAGTCGTTATTAGATTTTGTAGAGAGTCTAGGTGCTTTGTTACTAAAAACCTATTTGTGAATAGGGAGGATGACTTCATGACAAATCTTATAAAAATGAGAATGAAACTTGGATTCCCACAAGATAAAATGGAATATATGAATGGGTGTAGGATCCTGAATTTTCCATTTCCATCCCATGGATGAAAAAGAGAATGAAAAACAAATAGCATCCATGACATAAGCGCCCATAAATAAAGGGGGAAGAGCTCTATCATTGATATTGTGCATTTGTCTGTAATTTCAAGTTTGAGTAGTTAAATTATTAGACAAAATATTTTCCCAATCCATAATATAACCATCTGCAACAACTTCTAATAATAGTACCCATTATTCTGAGAATATTTGTGTATTATGGTAACTGTATAAACGACACATCATAACATGAAAATGAGAGAAAGGTCCAATAAGAGAAGCTAATGAATACATACTCCTATCCACACGTTTATGCTTGTTTGAGTCCCTACTCCACTCTTTGATAGTCTTGCAAGGCTTGGATTATCATTCATAAATTTCTGGACAAATTGAGAGTCATACTTTTTCTGTGGCAACGACAAGTGGTACATTTTACTCAAATATTTGCCCTTTAATGATTCATTGATTGTCTACTTTGGAGTCATGGAAACTCTCTTTGTGATATCTAAATGGTTGATGACCCATCTCACCATACTCGTGTAAAAAGTAATTGGCCACATCATTCCATGTAGATTCAACATATAGAGGTGTAGTATCTACAGTAGCACTTTCCTTCTTAATTACCCTTGGCTTTTTATCTTTGAATAGTTTGTATATTATTTCCCAATAGGAGGACCCTACGTTTGCTGTGCATGTAGTGTCTATGAATAACAATGAAATTTCGACAATCTCTTCAGGAGGTGAAATTGTCTGTGGTTGAACTACATACTTATTATTTTCTTTAATAGTTCTTGACATCTCTTTCAGCTGCTGTTTGTGCAGATTTACCTGTTAAGAAGAAAAACAAGGATGAGCGGCAAGGATTCATAAATGTAAATAGTCTTTTCAATTCAATTCGAGTTTAATGAAAAATCCTTTGGCATTAGATCAAAATCATAACAAATTGTTTAGGACCTCGAAACCATAAATCACACATAGTGGCCATTAATTATCAAATGTTTATTCACATGGCGCTTTGCCACATGTCATTGTATTGGCAGATCGCTGTTGGAAAAATTCTATTGGTGTTTTGTTGTTAGGTTATATGGTTAGAACCTTGCGATATGCGAATTTTGATATCGCAAGTCATGTGATCAATCACAAATTCAAAATGCAGGATGGGTGATATCGAGGAGTCAGGACTTGACTGAATGCAATCTTGGAGATCGACATTTTGTTATGGTATTTTCTTTGAAATCTCTGATGGCGAAAAGCTGATATCACTTCGCATGTGTTTTAGTGGGACCAACGTTTTAAAATATTTCCATTTATTTACTCGAAAACCCTTTAGAAACTTTGAAATGTTATTCAAGGGCTTTATATTGATAATACGGTTATCGGGTTTGTTGCTTGGATTTTAAGCTTAGATTCTATTTTCTATGGCTTTATGTAATATTGTTTCCTAAGAAATTATAAAAAGTCCTTTAAGTCTAACGAAAAGACTAATCTTTTCTAGACAAAAAATTACCTTATTTTAGTAAAACAAAAGGGATTTTTTCTAATAAATAAAGGGTCCCCATTAATTATTATTCTAAGTCTAATTATAATGGGGGTTTATTGTTAGGTACCTATACTACTAGTGTAACCCCTTAGCGCTATTAGTACAACCCCCCACCTTATTATATTGTTGTGCCCACATAGTCCCCATATTTTTATTATTGTGCCCCATAGAAGCCTATTATTGTTATTATTGTGCCCTTACATTATTATTGTTATGTCGGCTTTGATTATATTATGACCCCTTGGACTCCTATCTATAAAAAGGAGGTCTTTTCATTTGTATCATCCAAGAATTGTTCATTTGTATAATGTAAAGGAGGTTTCCCCCTCAAAGAGGCTGAATTATAAGGCATTTATATTTATTCTCTATCTTTTTGTGAGTTGGTTTCATAACATTTGGTATTAGAGCTTTGGATTCTAGGGTTTCGCTACTCTAAACAGGTCATTGTGGAATTTTTGCTATAAATTTTTCTGTGATGTTTTAGAAGCTAAAAAAAAAACCATTTGAGACAAAATCATTCTAAACTTTGGGTCCAAATTTCAGATCTTGTATCGCTATATTTTTGGAGATATGATCTGAGGAAGTTAGGGTTTTGTAGATTCCTGAATTACATTTCAAATAGGTGACCTGGGGAAAATCGTCATAACTTTTGCTCTGAGCATCAGATTGAAATTTCGTAAGAAGTTTCAGAAATATGACTGCATGTAGTTTTCTGTATATCAGTTTTATGTACTAAGGTCGAAACAATGACACATTGAAATTCATACAAGTTCTCTCTAATGAACTAGTCTATATTCAGGTCACCATGGGAGATTTGTCATAACTCTTCCTTGGAGAATCCAATGGTGATCAGACTTGCGGGGTTAGAAAGAGGAATCAAAGGGCTACTATAGGACACGATTTCAGATACTCAAGATTTTCAGTTATAGAGATACAACAAATTCAATATCGAGCTCTTACAAAGTGAAAAAAGGTGTGTAGTTTTTTTTAAATTTTGCATAAGATTGGTTTGAAAAATTAGTTTGAAGGAATTCAAAAGGAATAGTGAAGAATTATTAGCATTAATTGATGCCTAAAGAAAGAAAATGGAAACACCTAGTATGAAACCTGAAAGCTCTAGCATGACTCGTAAATAAGAGGAAGAAATGCAACATGATATATCAAAATTACAAGACCAAGTACAACAAATTTCGCTCTCACAAAAGGTAATTGAAGCCAAGATGAATGTCGTGGAAGCTAATATGAATGGTGTGCTAGTTAATATGGATGGCGTGGAAGCTATGATGGATGGCATGGAAGCTAAGATGAATGGCATGGATGCTGAATAAATGGCATGGACGCTAAGATGGAAGAATTGAAGATAAATTTGAATAATTTGCTACAAGAAATGGTTACTAATGGTGAAAGGGCAGTAAAGGAAACTTGTGACAAGAAAAAAAGAAATGTTAATCATGATTTCATAGACTCTAATGTTGGATTGAAGACCCACCATGTTCTAAAAATCGATATGAGGAAGTTTGATAGCAAGGATCATGGAACATGGATACTATAGATGGAGTAATTTTTCAATCTCCATAATGTGCAAAACACACAAAAGGTATGTATTGCAACTTTATATTTGGAACCAAATTAGTTTGTATGGTATCGATGGCTTTGCTCTCATCAAAAAATTGTCACGGGCAATTTTTGCAGAAGAAATGATAGCACATTATGAGGATACAAAAAGCAACATCTTTTTTAGCCAATTGACAAATCTCAAACAAAAGGGTTCAATGATGGAGGACATTGAGGACTTCCAAAAATTGAACATAAGGATAAAAGATATTCTCGAGGAGCATAGGATCGATGTGTTCATAGGGACTTTAAAGGATAATATCCAACATGAGGTTTGCCTTTGGGAACCTAATTCATTGGAGAAGGCATTCAGGTTAGCATGAAAAATGGAAAGCAAAATGATGGCAAATATGAAGCCTAAGACTCACAACTATAAAGATGGAATTGTTTTTGCCCCTAGCCTTCCACAACCTACAAGGTTGAAACCACAAAAACTGGAAGAAAAAAGAGCAGAAGGGCTTTGTTACAGTTGTGATAGAAAATACACTAAAGTTCATAAGTGTGCTAAGAAGAAATGATTCTACATAGATAGTGAAGAGGAGGAAGAAAAGGAACAAGAAATGTCAAAATAAAAGGATATACTCCAGGAATAAACCCTATATAAGAAGAAATGAATCCGACCATATCTTGTAATGCATTGGCTAAAATTACCACTCCTCAAACTATCAAGATAGAAGGACATATCAAGAAGAAAAATGTAATATTGTTGATTGATTTAGGAAGTACCCATAATTTTATTCAGTGTAAGATAGCCAAGGAATTGAATTACTTCCTATATCCAGCACCAGAGTGTCAAGTGATGGTTGCAAGTGGAGGAACCATAAATTTCTCTGGAAAGTGCCATAATATCAAGCTATCCATGGGAGAATATGTATTTAATAGCCCAATGCTTTCCATTCCAATGCATGGTAATGATGTTGTACTAGGAGTTCAATGGCTACAATCCTTGGGTACAATAACTTTTAATTTTCAAGAACTTCTCATGAAATTTTGTGTCGAAGGAAAGGAAGTTGTATTAAGGGGTATTGCAAGGAAATCGGGAAATATAATCAGCTCTAACGATATGACATAGCTTCTAAAGAGGGAACAATGAGGGGTAATTGCACAATTATGTTAATAAGAGGTTCCCACATCAAAATCATCTATTTCTCCAGATATCCAAAAAGTCTTGGACAATCATTCCAAGGTATTTGAGACTCCCAAAGGCCTTCCACCTATTCGTGATCATGATCATGCTATTCATTTGATTCCAGGAAGTGTTCCTCCAAACAGCGGGCCGTATAGATATTCCTATGCCCAAAAGAGTGAAATTGAATGTATGGTTGCAGAAATGTTAGAGGCTGGTATAATTCAACCTAGTCAAAGTTGTTAGGCCCCAATAATACTAGTGATTCCCCCATTACTATTGTCAATGTATCCCTTATTGTTATTATTGTGCCCCTATTGTCCCCATATTGTTATTAGTATGCCCCATAGAAATGCACTATTGTTATTTTTATGCCATTATGTTATTACTATTATGTCGGCTTGATTATATTGTGACCCCTTAGACTCCTATATATAGAAGGGAGGTTTAGTCATTTGTATCATCCAAGAATTGTTCATTTGTGTAATGTAAAGGAGGTTGCCCCCTTGAAGAGGTTGAATTCTAAGGCGTTGATCTATCTTTTCTATTTTTTTATGAGATGGTTTCCTAACAGACAGTAGAGAATAAACATAAAAAATAGAGCATTCATATGATTTTTGTAAATGACATTTAAGCTTAAAACATATAAGCAGTTTGGAAAATATAAATTTGAGCTTACAAACATAGTTTGAATTTAATCACTTATTCCCAAACGCAAAAGATTATGGCTTAGAAGAAAAAGGATACACTAGAAACACTGATATGAAACTTATCACACATGAATCTTTGTAAAATTTGCACGAGTAACACTTCTACAGCGATTCGATTAATGTCAAAGGTATACACAATATGAAAGGTTTCTGCAAAAAAATCCAACCCTTCCTTCTTTTAAAAACACAGCCTTATAGATCACTTACAAATTGATCCAGGAGGATCCAGGTGGACCTATCTAAAGTACCAATGGCATGGTAAAAGGCTCAAAACTCAAAGTGGTATAATCTAGGTAGCCTTAACATTAGATCGAAGTGCTCATCATCCTGATTCCAACAATGTGAATGACACTCAAATCCGAGTCCAGATGGCAAAGTTAGAGAAATTCAAAGTTTGAGTTTGACTTGTCTAGGTGGCAAGAAGAAGATGACATGGCAAAGCTTCAGCGAATGAGGGCACGCCACGTGGCAGGTCCACTAGGCCTCGCATATCGCTTATCAGCGAAAAAGAGGAGTGGCTTAAGGAAAATCAGCCCCTGGCATTACCAGTTGTGATTGCGGTATCACATATCACAGGCCGATGGAGGAACAAAAAGGTATATCGGCCCTGGCCAAGACCCAGTTGCGATGCGATTTTAGTGCATACTGCAGAAAGGTAAAGGTTGCAGTTTACAAATCGGCATCGGCAGGGTCTGAATTACGTTTGCGATGGGGAGCCAAATCCGATATTCTATATATGATGTTTTATATCCATCGGTGGGTTCGTCATATCGCCAAATGCAGGATTGTGTCAGTCCACAAATGAATGTCGCCGATTGTGATTTTGTGATGGGCCATGATATTCGTCGTTTGCGATTTGCGATGGGGGTCCCAGACGCGATCCTTTATGGGCCATGATATTCGCCGATTTCGATCTGTGATGTGGGTCCCAAACGCGACTCTTTATAGGCTATGTTTAATAATCCTAGTGGATCCGCAATGCACTTGTTGTAAGAGGTGTTGACATACGCTGAATTACGATTTGCGATGACAGTTCCTAATGCAATATTTATATATTATGTATGATAATTCTGGCGGGTCTGTGGATCACACAAAAATGTAGAATGTGTGGAATTTGGATCTGTCTGTTGATTGCGAAAGCACCGATAAAGATATGTCCGCTGATTATAGTACGTCGATCAGCCAATCGCCGATTTCAACGCATAGCTAGAACAAGTTTACCAAATTTGTAATGTAGTTTCCACAAGTCTTAGTTAAGCCCAAGTTTTTATATATTCAATCATAACTGTCATGCTAACTTCGCCTTTGGTTAAGAACTGCCCAGGTTTTGAGGGATTTACCACACATGCTTATTTAAAAGACCCTCTGTGTCAGAAGAAGAGGGGAGAGAAGAGAGCAGCGCAAGTTTGCAGAGCACGACAATGGTACCTGCTCCTAGTAGGTGGCTGAGACCTTATCTCAAAGATCAGAAGGTTCTGAGAAGGTTGCAGGAGGCCCGATTATCTGAATGGGGTGTTCGGATAGGCGTTTTTGCACTATTTTTCGCCAGGAAGTGAGTGGTGTTCTCTGTTTCTAGAGATGGGCTCTCCATTTTCCATCTATATTCTAGATTGGAGGTATAAGGATGGTTATGTAGAAATATTCTTGTACTTCTCTCTTTTCATGCCACTTAATAAAATAAGGCCTCCCCACTATTGAGCAGGGCCCAGAGATGTAGTCCAAATTGGACGAACTCCATAATCAAATCTCTATATCATGATATTTGTGATGGTGTCTCTTTGTCTTAATTTTTTATGCTGATATCTTTATGGTTTTTAAGCATTGTAACTCATGTCAACTCCGATACATCTATAAACAAAAAAAAATCCTGGATCAAGTGGTAGCAGAGCAGGGCTTAAGTGATGTGAAGAGCATGAGTGTGCTAAATAGAGATAGGCTTCAGAGGATGATCATCTTAAAAAAAAAGGATACACGACAAGTATTGAGGCTAATGGGGGAGAGATACGGTACAATTGTGGTTAGAGTTGTGCATGAATGATTAATTGTGCAGCCATGAAGAGCGACAAGGAAATGCATGAGGCTTTCCTACGTATGTCTAAAATGGTGGATATTATGTATGCAGCATCTAAGAGGCGCAAAGAGGAGGAGACTCAGGGATCGGAGAGCGATATATCATCTACCTCTTCCGATTCTTTTCAATCATCGCCTTCCTTGAATGGGGAAATTAACCAGAGGCTTCAATAAGAGAACGTTGAGTTAAGAAGGCTCATGCAAGAAGAGAAAGAGGAGAAGCATCGATCACAACTCCAGTTGCAAACCGCAGAGACAACCTTAGAAGAATTAAAGCACAACGATTAGAGTCTTAAAGCAGAGCTTGCTAGGATACGGAGGCTTTTACAGCAAGAGCAAGAGGAGAAACAGAGGCTGCTACTCCAGCTGCAAGCTAAGGACGAGGTCATGGAACAGCTGCAACGTGACTCCCATAAGGTATAAAGTCATTTTTCGACTTCATTTATGTTTCCCGGTGATGACTTCGGTGCGTTTGAAAATCATACCACAAGAATTGGTTCGAAACTATTAAAGAGAATAGGGTATGAAGGAAAAGTATTGGGCATTAATGGCCAAGGCATTGTCAATCCCATCAAAGTAGAAGAATTACCTTGTCGAACAGGGCTTCGGTATGTCAGGGGAGAGGCTGAGAAACACGTTATTATAGCCATTAAACCATCAATGACAAATGATGAGAAGCCCTTGTCAGTTCTTTCCAACACAACAGTGGAGGTAAAATATGTCGAAATCCCTTTAGTTTCATCTTCACATAGTTTAATTTCTGTTAGAAATGTGGAGATACCAATTTCAGGGATAAATATGAGACTCCTTACCAAGATGAGGTATAAGGGAGAATTAATTGGTGTTAAAAGCCAAGGGATAACTTAGCCATCGGAGGTTGAGCAAAGACATTGATTCACAAGGTTGGGGTGCACTAAAGGACAGTGCTCAAAGATGTTATAAATTTCCACGACATTGCTGAAACAGTTAAGGAAAGAGGATGATGGGAATACATCACCATCAACCTATGCCAGTATGCATAGCAGAGACAGAGCTGAGGCAAGATCACAAAACACTAGATTGTGTCAGTCTATCGATGAATGCTGCTAACTGCGATTTTGTGATGGGCCATGATATTCTCTGATTACGATTTGCAATGGGGGTGTCGGACGCGATCCTTTATGGACCATGATATTCATCGATTGTGATCTACGATGGGGGTCCCGGTCGCGATCCTTTATAGGTTATGTTTAATACTCCCAGCGGATCCGCAGAGCACCTGTTGTAAGAGGTGTTGACATACGCCGAATTACAATTTGCGATGACGGTTCAGGATGCGATATTTATATATTATGTTTGATAATTTATGCAGGTTCATGGATCGCACAGAAATGCAGAATGTGTGGAATTTGGATCTGCCTGTTGATTACGAGAGCGTCGATAGAGATCTATCCACTAATTGCGGTACGTTTATCAGCCAACCACCGATTTCAATGCATAATTAGAACAACTTTGCCAAATTTGTAAGGTAGTTGCCACAAGTCTTAGTTAAACCTGAGATACTATATATCCAATCAGAAACGTCATTCTAACTTTGTCTTTGGTTAAGAACTGCCCAGGTTTTGAGGGATTCACCACACATGCTTATTTAAATGACCCTCCGTGTCAGAAGAAGGGGGGAGAGGAGAGAAAAGCACAAGTTTGTAGAGCACAATAGTGGCACCTGCTCCTGGCAGGTGGCTAAGACCTTATCTCAAAGATCAGAAGGTTCTGAGAAGGTTCCAGAAGGCCCGATTATCCAAATGGGGTGTTGAGGTAGGTGTTTTTGCACTTTTTTTTGCCAGGAAGTTAGTGGTGTTGTCTGTTTCTAGAGCTAGGCTCTCTATTTTCCAACTATCTTCCAGATTGGAGGTATAAGGATCTTTATGTAGAAATCTACTTGTACTTCCCTCTTTTCATGCCACTTAATAAAAGAAGGCCTCCCCACTATTGAGCAGGGCGTGGAGATGTAGTCCAAATTGGACGAACTCCGTAATCAAATATCTGTGTCATGATATTTTGTGATGGTGTCTCTTTGTCTTCATTTTTCATGTTGAAATGTTTATGGTTTTAAGCATTGTAACTCATGTCAACTCTGATACATCTATAAGCAAAAAAAATCCTAGATATCAAACTATAACCAACTTTTTGCAAAAACTTAATTACATAGTCTAAAATTAAAAGAGAAAATATCTAATCCATACCAAATATATTACATCATTCTTTCATAAAACAAAAAGAAATGAAATTATGTATCTAAAGATTAAATTGTTGATGTAGTTATGGTTGAAACTTAGGATCACAATTCATGATTGATATCTTGCCCATATTTTATGAATCTCTGCCTCATCACGATGCTTAGTTTAATACCCTAATCCTTGAAATATAGCCTTGATCCTCCAAAAATGTAATATGTTGTTCGTATACTTCATAAATGGCTACCTTTGCTCCAAATTGTTCTTCGTTGCCTCCAAAAATAGCTTTACTTAAGTGCTGATAGATTCACTTGCATCTCTTTAAAATCGGGAGATAGACTGGGATCTTTGACGGGCTAGCTATCAGCGCTTTATAAAAAATCGAAACAAAATCACGTTGACACTCTCATTGTTAACGCTTATCAAAATTGAAGCATGAAAACATGCTGACATGCTAAATGTATGTGCCTCATCAAAATGCCCTTGAAAATTATTGGAAAACAAAGTTATGCTCTTAGGATTACTAGTTGAGCCCGCTAGCTGCTTCTAACAAGATATCAACATACTTTGTTTCCCTCTTTTATCTTCCTTGGTTTTTGTTGCAGGTTTCGTACTTTTCTTGGTAGGCCTCTTAGAACTCGTAGATCTTTCCTTGTTTATGATCAAATCCCTTTAATTTCAATAACACGCTTTGCCAACTCAGGGTTTTGTTCAAGTTTGATATTCAACCTGAGTTTGTTCAATGGTCTCATATGTAGTATTCTTCTACTTCTATAAATCTTAGCTAAGGTAGGCTCTTTATCAATTTTTGTCTCCTCTATTTCAATTTCAATAGTTTCAACCTTAGTTTCCTTTGTTGAATTAGTGACCACAACCTTTGCAGGAGAAGATACGTCGGGAGAGGGAAATGTTTTCCTTTCTCTTAGTCTTTCTCCTCGTCTTGTATCAACCCTTGCCAATTCAGGAACTAAAGGAGGAATCAATTATGTTCTTTTATGGCTTCTGGTTCGAATGGAAGAAGTCCCTTGTTCTTGGTTTTCGAGTTGTTTAACAGCTTTCTTAGTTCCTTTCTTTCTGCCTCTCTTTGTTTGTCATATAAATTTCTCTTACTGACAAGAGCAATATCCCTATATCCTAAAAGGAAACTAGAAGCAAGAAAACAATTAAGCTAATTCCTTCCCTAAATCCATCTTTTCTTGAATCATAAGCTAACAAGGTGATAAATGGAAATCCAAAACTTATTACGACATGCTTGATGAAGATCCCTCTTTATGCTTAAGTGCAGCTCCTCCATGCTTGAATCTAGACCTTCACACATGGAAACAACAAAGGATAAAAGGCATATACAACATAAATGATTCAATAATTCAAACTAGTGATCAAGGAGACTAGTAAAAAACATCATTCCAATGGAAAAATATAAATAACATAAACCATCCATGAAATTGATGAATTAATACATTTGAAGTGAGAAGAAATGTTTGTTTGTATTAATTTCAGAAACATAAAGAAGCTACAAAACCTATGCCTTGATGTTGTGAAGCTCCTCCCATTTATCTCAATCCTCTCCAAGAATAATAATCTCTCCAACCTGATTACTCAACATAAACTTACTCTCAACAGCCTCTCCTAATTCCCCCCACCTATGGCTTGATTAATAGGCCAAAAGGAAGTAGTTTGAGATCCTTAGTCCAAGGATGAGATCCACTAAAAGAGGGATGAGGGCCTCTCGAAGAATGGGAATTAGGTCCATCAAAAATGAGGTTAGGCTTGAATAAACACGAGTTCAAGGCTATCTGTTGGGAATGATTCGCCCAACAATGCTTCTAGATCTCAATTTTTATTTTTACTTTTTACTAATTTACCTGCACGGTTTTTGTTCAGAAACATAACGCAATTTTTTGCAGTTTTACAGTGGAAGAAACTACACATGTGCGGTTTTTGTTCAGAAAAACTGCGCAGATGCTGAAAAGCAGGGTTTTGTACCAAGAGATCCATAAATTCCAATTTATTCAAGGTATATAAGTTGTTGACTTGCAAGGGAGTGTTTCATGACACTTGGATGGATGGTGAGAGATCAAATTTTGATGATTATTTATCATGGTAACAAAATGAAGTGTAATAGATTGCCCCCTAAAGTACGATGTCACAAAAGTTTGAGGACTAAAGTACTTTATCATATCAAGGATTGGATTAGAGATCATGGTTGGAAAACTGCAACAATCAATCAAGGATTACAATGCAATAGAACACAGTACCGAAATACATAATGTCAAAGTAGACATAGGATGGACACAACCATCAAACATAAAACTCTTTGTATATTCATGAATATAAAATTCCTCACAACCTAGATGGATGAAACTAGATCTAGGGTCTTGATCTCCATCTCTCGGTCCATAGTATGAATCTGTCCATGCGAGTAAATGTTTCGAAGTCAAACATGGTAGAAATCACTTGATTACCGGTCAATGATGTGAATGTTAACAAGCGCGAGAGAAACCACCAATAATGACAATGGCTCTCAAAGTACTACCAATACAATCTATGAACTGCGAATAGGTAATCTGAAGTCGAACACTCATAGAATCGTTCGATCGAAGGTCAATGATGAGAAAATATATTCGAAGGCGAGAAACCTACCATTAAGGCATGCAGGCCACAAGGTACTGAAGATTTCTAGATCAACTTCCTAGATAATGAGTTGAAGTCGATATGAAGCAACCAATTGCAGGAAAGCCTACGACATGAAACAAAATGTCAAGTTTTGGAAAAGAAGTTTGCAAGGACTGACTCAGGGATGGTTGATGTGATTGAAGGCTAAAAATTGCAAGGTAATTTGAATTGAGGTTTAGACTTCTCTTGAACATATAGGTGACACGAAAAAATGACTTGACATCATTTGAATCAATGATAATACCCAAAACCAACTGAAGACCTTCAATCAGGCTTGATTAACTGTGAGATAAATTGGTTCCCCACACCAAACAAATATGTGTCATAGTGTCATGTTCAAGAGCGAACTACTACTTGAAATACAAGAAATGAACTTTTCTTCTCAATTTCCCCCCATCATTACTAGCAAGTGCCTCTTTATTTTTTACAAGCTTGGGGAGGATAACATATGCTTGTCCTATAAGCTCATCCTTTAGATGAGTCCATCTTAGTATTTTTAACAAACCCTAGGAAGGAGTGATTCGGTCCCATTATGCTTAACGGGTCCTATACTGTTTAGTTTTTTATGAGTCCAGTAAAGGAGTAACTCGATGTTTTTTATTTTAAGAGTTTGAAAAAGACACAAAAAGGAAACTCATTCAATTCTTTTACTGTAAAATTTTAACGAGCCTTGAGAAAGTAAAGCTCGGTGTTTGTCAGTTTTAGAGAGTTAGAAGAAAAACATAAGTAGACTCCATCAGGTTCTTTTTTTCGTACATTTAGTCTCTCATGTCCAAAAAATGATAAAATAATACAAGAGAGAGCTCTATTAACCATGTTCGATCAATGTATACCTTTTCATAAACAGTCCTAGCTAAGTCCGTAAAAGGGGTAAACTTATACTGAGTGGACGGTTGTTCATTTACTTTTACGAGTTCGAACAATCAAGTACTCAACGATCTTTTCATCTTTTAAGAGTATGAAAAAGGACTTAAAAGACGACTCCATGGTTTTGCTTTTTCGTAAGTTTTAACGAGTTCGAAAAAGTGATAAAAATATACTCATCTTACCGACTTCCAATGTAATTAACGAGTAGGAAAAGACAGCAAGAAGTCGAAATTTTCATATGTGTTTTACAAGCATGAGAAGATAGCAAAAGAAGCTCAGGATTTTGATGAGTTTAACGAGTCTTGGAAATAATAACCAAAATGGACTCGAGGTAAGTTTCATTTTTACACAAGTTTGAAATAAAGAAAAATGTGCTTGAGGGTGGTTTCATTTTTACACAAGCTTGAAACAGAGAAAAATGTGCTTGAGATAAATTTTCATGCCCCTAGCATAATGTCTACAAGGGAACATGCCCCCCAAACTTCATTTGATTCACCTGAGTAGACTACAAGTTCTTAATAGGCGAATGAAATGAATTAGAAAGACTCGGACTTAACATTTATGAGATATAGTTAAAGACTCAATGATAATAGGGGAGGATTTGTTTCATTTTTTAACAAGCTTGACACGGGAAAAGAACTATTCTCAAGTGACCTATTTCATTTTTTAATGAGGTTGACACAATAAAATAACTATCCTCATAAGGATCTATTTCATTTTTTACCGAGGTTGACACAGTAAAAGAACCATCCTCATATGGATCTGTTTCATTTTTTACCGAGGTTGACATAGTAAAAGAACCATCCTCATATGGATCTGCTTTATTTTTTACCGAGGTTGACAAAGTAAAATAACCATCCTCATAAGAAAATGATCATGGCTTCCATATGGAATAAACACATGACAAGGAACACCCCTTGATCATGGCTTCCAAAAGGTCTTCATCGGATGGAAGAACAGTTCTATGGAGGGAACACATGTCAAGGGGCTCAATAGGGATAAGAAAATCATATTCAAATGCCACTATTTATGTTTTGACCATGTCAGCTACCAGATCTAAGTCAAAAGAAGTGCAAACAGTGAGAGGCTCACTTGCATTAGTAACTGAAAACATGGGATAGGTTGCCACATGATTAACCCGTGGTAGGGTAGGTACCACTTCTATATAAGAAACATTCAGGGGTGTCATATGATTGGTAGTTGAAACAAGATCAACGTATGAAATTTGATCAACTGTCACAATGTTTCCATTGTGAGGGAAGGACATCACGCAAAAGAGTGTCGATATGACAACTTTCATGGCATAGACATAGTCTCGCCCAAGAAGCAAATTAAAATCTAAGGAACCTTGGACTACCATAAGATTGATACAAACAATTTTTCCAAGGTAATATGTAACTTAGGAAGGATCCCTAAAGGTTCACTGACGATTTTGTTAAAAGCTAACAAATTATGTGTAACAGGCACAACCTGAGGGGAACCCAAAGCTTGCCAAGCAGTTGAGGATAAAATACTGACAGAGGCACCTTCATCTACATTGGTATGACGCACATTCTTACCATAAGCCTTTACAATGATTTGGAAAGGGGTGGAATAAGGAAGACAAGGTTCTGTCAGACTACTCCAATGAAAATAAATAGCCTCATTACTTGGATGGGGTTCAAAAGTAATATATGAAATGCCCCTGTGTGTAGAAGAATCTCAAGTAACGTGAAGAATTTAAGCCGTATGAAGTTCACTCTCTAAAGGGAGAGTGGGATTGACCAAAGATGGAATCAATTTGACCACTTGATCAACAAATAGTCCTTCAGCCTAGGTGATACATGCTCCACCCTCCAATGTAAGAGTGGGATTGACTGTACTTGGATTTAGATCAATCACTTCGTTAACTAACAGTAGATGGGGAGAAAGTTTACAGTAATTAGTTGGAATTTTTTGATGTGAAATAATTTGTTTTTTCAACAATTCAAAGGCTTCATCCATGTGAGGGCAAAGGTGGCTATGATGAGTCCCTTTGCATAACCTACAACGAAACCTAACTTTAAGCTTTTTCCCCAGAATCTGTAAATCACTAATTAATGGATCAACAGTAAGCTGATAAGAATTATTTGACCATACTTCCAAAACCTTAGGAATACCAGGGCAATTGATAAGGAAATGGTCACCCTTACAAAGCTTGCAAGGGTATTTTGGCTTATGATGCATTGTAGGAGTTCCCTCAACATTACGATTACTTACAACCATGGTTGGTTAGTTGAATACTTTCTTATCTTGCTTCTTCTTCTTCTTCCCTTTCTTCTTCTTCTTAGTCACCTCATTCGTAGCATCAAGGCTTTTACCAAGTGAAGAAGAAGAAAGGGAGGAGGACATGTTGGAAGAAAAAGGTGATATTGATATGGTGAACTTGGTTGAGGTGAAAAACTTTGTTGAGCTAGTACAATTGGAGTATTTGGAATTAAATAAGTTGAGAACAACCATATAGGTAAACCTTTCATGAATCTGGGAAGTGACAATGTAGCCATATAAGGAGGACCGACATTTCCAAGATTGGGAAAAGGACTAGGATTCTCATTAGTGGGATTTCCTTGGTCGGTAAATTCTGGATGGGTAGCCATTAGATTCAATCCAAATAAGTTTACAATAATTATAATTAAATAATATTCTTATTCCACACCTATGGTCTTGTAAAAAGTAAAAACAAACAAAGTAACACACGCTAAAAATCTAGGGATTCAAACCCTACAAACTCACCTTTCACAGAGATCAATATTTACTAGTTGGTGATGAAATTGAACGTCGCAAAGATCAAAGTGAAAAGTTTTATGGATATGAGCATTTGGAACCAGTTACCCTGACAACCTGCTTAATGAAACAATCTGGTGCAAGTAACTTTGCTATAAACCATCTCAAGCAAAGATTACCCTCCAAAAAGTCCAAGTGACTCTAGTCAATGCTTGTTCCAGGTACAACAAGACCTTCCCTCTGTCGTCACCTTAAGAGAGTCCTAGGATTATAGTCACTAATTTTACCAAATACAACAATTCTACCTAGGGGTATAGTCGTAGATCAGACGTACATGGAAGGGCAGAGTAACAAAGCTCAATCCCCTTGAAAGCTCCTCCGCATTGTAGGTTTTAGCCTCGTACAAAACTTACCTGCATACGAATTCTAAAAACAGAAAATAAACAATGGCAACAACATAACACATAAAACAAATATACATAGAGATTTTCCCTTGGATCCCAAAACCGAGACTACCAGATTCATTTTTCATTATGTTCCTCTCAATGCTACAATACATATATATACATGTCGAAGCATCCATAAACCATAATCCATTAACCCAGGATTAGAACATAACCGTAGTTCCCTTGATCGGATCTACAAAATACCATGGACCGAAAACCATTACACCCAAAACCATGTGCGAAATCTATGCACAAACCCATAGGTAGGTCTGCCCACCTAATATAGGGTCTAAAAAAATCTCGGGGTGCTAGCTCGAATCCCATAAAGGGGGGCTACCGCCCCCCTCTGACCCCCCTGTTGCGCTCAATGCAACGAAGAGGGGGTTGACTAGCCCCCCCCCCCCTCTGACCCCCCTGCTACGCTCACCGCAACAAAGAGGGGTTGGCCAACCCCACCCCCCCCCTTCTAACCCCCGACTTAACTACTGGGGCTAGTCGTGGAAAGAATATAACACAACCCAACACACATGATCAATTGGAGGTTTACTTTCAAGTGACCCCAAGTACCTTTCGGTACCATTATAATACGTGCAAATCTCTCTATCATAGCCAATGAAGTGTGTATGATCACTTCACCAGATCCAACATGATCTCGTGCTTAACTCATGTATAAGAAGAGCTTCCTGTAGAAAAACTAAAATAATTGGATTTTCTCTCCCTAACTCAAGATTCTATTGTTTGTTTGTAGCTTTGGAAAATTTACTTCCTTCCCTAGTCCAAAGCCCTACAACCTAATCTAATGTAGGTGGAAAGAGCCCTAAATATATGAAATTCTAAATGAATTTTATTAACACTATGTTATTGAGTTGTTATTTACTCAAAGGGTAAATGGACGTGAAACTGATGGTATTATGACTCGACTCAAAACTCTAATGCATCAAATATGAATTTTGTAATCTTTTCATTTCAATGAATTCTAGCTAGAGTACGTAAATAGGTTCTTTTTTAAAATATTAACTCCAAAATGTACCACTTCTAATTTTTCAATGCAATTCAAAGCTCTAAGTTACAATCCACACAAAGTAATCTATGCACAATTTGCCTAAAAACTATGAAAATGTAATCTATGCACAATTTTCGTGAACACTATGCAAATATAATATATGCAAGAAAATTCTCCAAAACAAACACAAGATGATTCCAAATCAATGAAAGAACAACAAGATTATTTCCCTTCACTAATCCAACTAAAGAACCAATCAACTGTAAGTAAAGGAAATCGAGTGAAAATTCCAAAAAAAATAAATAAATAAATAATAATAATAAATAAATAAAAATAAATAAAAATAAAAATAAAATAAAATAAATAAATAAATAAAATAATATAAATAATAATAATATAATAATAAATAAAATAAATAATAATATTAATTAAAATTAAATTAAAAAAAAAAAAAAAAAAAAAAAAAAAAAAAAAAAAAAAAAAAAATTGACACTCAAAGGCGATAAATGTAGACACAATTCAGCAAAAACATGCCAAAATTGTTAAGAAACTAAGACAAATCTTCGAGCAATGACCAAAGGAATCCTTAAAATTAAAATGCTTGAATGAATGTTATGAAATCAATGCTTAAAGTGTAATTATGATTAAACTTCAGTATTGAATAAAAATGACTCATGTTTTCAATGCAGCGCAAGAATCATATCTCATTAAAACACTAATCCATGAGAAAACCCACCATTCAATCCTTGAAAACAGACAAATCTCAAGAATAATCCTTCACAACACTTGATCAAACACATAGAGACTCACTAAAGTCATAGACAAATGTAATGAAACCTTAAAAACAAAAAAGTTGAGACTTTAATGAGAGGAAAAACTATTTTTTCCAAAAAAATATGAGAGTATGCGCAGGTAGACAGTATAGTACAATGCGCATGCGCACTGTTACTAAAGGTAACCTATGCAAATATGCGCTTTGTTTCTAACCAGAAAACACGCAGGTAGAGAAACTTAAAGAATTAATAAAAAATTATCCAAACAAATCACAAAATCCGAAAGATCATTAACTTGTCAAGACTCAAATAAAACTATCAAACAGGTTCGAGAATAAAAAACAAGGAGATGGAAGAGAACAAGTCGTTCCCAGTATGGTCACCAATTTGTTAATCGAATAAATTCCTCTTGCTGACAAGAGCAATCTTCTTAGATCCTAAAAGGAAGCTAGAAACAAACAGGCAATCAAGCTAATTCCTTCCCTGAATTTATCTTTTCTTGAATCATAAGCTAACAAGGTGAGAAATGGAAATTCATACCTTATTACGTCATGCTTGATGAAGATCCCTCTTTGTGCTTAAGTGCAGCTCGTCCATGCTTGAATTTAGACCTGCACACATGGAAACAACAAAGGATCAAAGGCATATGCAACATAAATGATTCAATAATTCAAACTAGTGATCAAGGAGACTTGTAAAAGACATCATTCTAATGAACAAATATAAATAACATAAACCATCCATGAAATTGATCAGTTAATCCATTAAACATTGAGGTGAGAATAAATGCTTGTTTGTGTTAATTTCATAAACATAAAGGAGCTACAAAACCTGTGCCTTGATGTTGTGAAGCTCCTCCCATTGATCTCAATCCTCTCCAAGAATGATAAGCTCTCCAACCTAATTACTCCAACATAAACTTACTCTTAGTAGCCTCTCCCATTTCCCCCCACCTATGGCTTGATTAATAGGCCAAAATGAAGTATTTTGAGATCCTTAGTCCAAGGATGAGATCCATCCAAAAGAGGGATGAGGGCTCATTGAAGAATGGGAATTAGTTCCATAAAAATGAGGTTAAGCTAGAATAAACATGAATTTGAGGCTTTCTGTTGGGAATGATTCACCCAACAATGCTTCTAGATCTCACTTTTTATTTTTACTTTTTATTGGTTTACCTACGCAGTTTTTGTTCAGAAACAGAGCGCAGTTTTACAGTGGAAGAAACTGCACATGTGCGGTTTTTTTTTTTTTAGAAAACCACACAAATGCTCAAAAGCACGGTTTTGTACCAAAAGATCCAGAAATTCCACTTTATTCATGGTATATAAGTTGTTGACTTGCAAGGGAGTGTTTCATGACACTTGGATGGATGGTGAGAGATCCAATTTCAATGATTATTTATCATGGTGACAAAATGAAGTGTAACAGTCTATACAACCTCCCCCCCCCCCCCCCCCAAAAGAGAAAGTGCTCCCATGTTCTGGGTTAGGTCCCTATAATACTAGTGATTCCCCCATTACTATTGTCATTGTAGCCCTTATTGTTATTGTTGTGCCCCTATTGTCCCCATATTGTTATTATTGTCCCCCATAGAAGCCCACTGTTGTTATTGTTGTGCCCTTAAATTATTATTGTTATGTCAACTTTGATTATATTGTGACCCCTTGGACTCCTATATATAGCAAGGAGGTTTTGTCATTTGTATCATCCAAGAATTTCATTTGTGTAATGTAAAGGAGGTTGCCCCGTCGAAGAGGCTGATTTTGAAGTTGTTGATCTATCTTTTCTTCTATTTTGTGAGCTCGTTGCATAACATGTGGTATCAAAGCTTTAGATTCTAGGGTTTCACTGCTACAAAAGGTCATCGTAGCATTTTAGATATAAAAAAAAAATTCTGCGACTTTTTAGAATCTAAAAAAACCCATTTGAGATGAAATCTCTCTTAACCTCGGGTTCGAATTTTAGATCTTGTCTCACTCTATTTTCAGTGTTATGATCCAAGGGAGTTAGGGTTTTTGCAGGATCCTTAATTATAGCTCAAACAGGTGACCTAGGGAAAATCATCATAACTTTTTGTCTGAGCCTCAAATTGAAATTTCATAAAAAGTTACAGAAAGATGACAGCATGTATTTTTCTGTGTATTTGCTTCAGGACATAAGGTCGAAACAATGACACGTGGCACTTCGTACAAGTTATCTCTACTGAATTAGTCTTTAATTAGGTCATCGTGGGAGATTTGGCATAACTCTTCCTTGGAGAATCCAATCTTGATCGGACTTATGGGGTTTTAAAGAGGACTCAAAGGGCTACCGCAGGATGCAATTTCAGACCTTGGAGATCTAAAATTACAAAGATACAATAAATTCAATATCGAGCTCCTACAAAGTGAAAAAAGGTGTGTAATTTTTTTTTTTTTAATTTTGCATAAGTTTGGGTTGAAAAAAATAGTTTGAAGGAATTCAAAGCGAATAGTAAAGAAATATTATCATTAATCAATGCCTCGAAGAAATAAAATGGAAACACCTAGTAAGCGACCTGAAATCTCTAGCATGACTCATGAAGAAGAGGAAGAAATGCAA
>APFE030912803.1:0-15883 GCA_000404065.3 Pinus taeda | reverse complement strand
TCTATGGGGCACAATAGTAACAATATGGGCACTACATGGGTACATCAATATAATAAGTGGTTTGTACTAATAACAATAAGGGGTGACACTAGTAGTATAGGGGCCTAACAGTGTCCCTGATCTTAGCACTTCAGTCCATAATTCAAATCCCTTGGAGTTGATTGTGAGCAATGACATCTCTGCGTTCAAGACTGAGTTGCTTATGGTTGTTTCTGAGAGAATTTGTGGAAGCGACACCGTATTAATCAGTATGCTGTGCATTATATCATACTGGGGCTGTGGCTATTCTGGAAAATACTGCAACATTGTCGAGTGAAGACTTGCTGATATAGTGGTGCCATTACAGCTATTGTTTCCAACTGAGAGAGAAGATATAGGGGTTCCAAGTTTAATAACGTGATGTTCCTTCAACTCGTCCCTATGTAAAATATCGATCAGAAAATCGAATATATCAGCTATATCGCTTTTCTGCAGGGTCCGTCTCTTGGTTGCTTCAGTGTGATTCCAGGCCGTGAGAAGGGAGGCTGTGATTTCTCAAATTGATAGCTGGTTTGAATCCCTGCATCTGGTTGGCCCAGCAAATCTCAACTTCCTCCTGCTGCTTTCGATTGCGGTAGGCCAATTGATTCAAACTTGCAGTTAAAGATAGAGCAGGTGCATATAGGTGCATTAGCATACGGTGAACTGGAAGGCTGCTGAAATTTTCCATGAAAAAGGGGTAGTAGAATCTGCGGAGCGGGACAAGGCGTTGCACCGTAATATTGTATCAGCTCAAGAAATTAAGTTAAAGCCCAAAAGGGCAATCCCACCAACAGATAAATGCATCGCAGAAGGGAGACGGTAAAGAGGAGTGGATAGGAAATCAAAGTCTTTTAACTTGGTTTCTACGTTCTCCTCACACCCACATAGCCCCACGTCGAAAGCTAGTGGTGCCATCGTGCAATTGGGAGGCATTCAAGCAATTTGAGGAAATTCCGTCGGGTTCGTAGGCCTGGCATGCTGGTGAAGAGCAGAAACTCCGTGTCACTGCTTCTAGAAAGTCATACAGTTCATAAGAAAGCAGCTCATCTGTTGTGCTTGGTGCAGTTCCATTGTGCAACAAGGCCACTCCATTTTCGGTTTCATTGCAATAGTTGTAAAAAATATTCGATTGTAATATATGGCAAGTAACCCAACGGTTCCAGAGTGGTGACTGCGACCTTCCGGATACCCATCTTGTACAAGAGTTCCAAATCCGTCGAAAGCTGTTTGATCAATTTGGGGACAAATGAATCGACACCCTGCAGCCAGCCCGATTCATAAAATTCACTCGATGGGTCGACAAAACTAAAATATTTCTATATGCAACCTGGCTCTGATACCATGTTAAACATACATGGTGAGGGAGAACAATTAGGAAAGATAAAGCATGCGATACAATTTTATTAACAATTTGATATACATTTATAGTACATTTGGTGACCCGTTGATTCACATCCCAAGGTCCCTTGGACCTATTTAGTCGGTATCGGCTGCCACAACTAACCTTTAAGGAGTAGGTGTCACAATTTTAATAATTATTAAATTACTTAAAATTATATTATTCTAAAAGTTATAAAAATAATTATAAATATATTTAAAATTTAAATAATTTTAATTTATTTTTTTTAATTTATTTCAAAATCCTTATAAAAAAACACCTATTTAAAATTTTATAAAATAAAAATTAGAAAAAAACTGAAATTACAAATTATTAAAATCCACAAATAATTTAATTATCAATTATATTTATTCAAAATACTATTACCTCTAAATTCAAGGATAAGTTGTGGGATGATAAAGAGCTAGAGGGTAAAAAGAAGCTAAAGTATTATAAGCAGGTGATCAACCCTACCTTTGTTGAACAAAATTATCTTTCTTTCTTAACCAATGCTAAGAAGAAAATGAACATCTCTAAGATAAAAACTAATTCTCATGATCTTTGAAGTTGGTTTATTCTCAAAACATCTCGCGATGAAATAATCTTCCACCTTTGCAATAGTAAGAGGGTTGAATATGAAAAACAATTTCTGTTGGATTGCCCTACTTCACATTTGTTCTGGTTTCCAAAACATTTTCCACACCACCAACCTTCTTGACTTGTAAACAAGACTATGGTGATTTAGGTATACTTTTTTTCCCTTCCTTTTAACCATAGGAATAAAATATTAAAGAGCATCAATTAATCTCTTATATTAAGGTTTGATAAACCACAAGAAACAATTTCCATGCCACCAACCTTCTTGATTTGTTAAGTCAATGAAACTATAGTCCTAAAACTGTAGTCCTGTGTATTCATTTAAAATAGACTTTTCGTTTAAATTGAAACTTCTTATTTAAATTATTAAAAGAGAATAATAGATAATTATCCTTGTGAATTCACGTGCAACATTTAATACTGCTTACTAAAATAAATTATTTATTTGATTAAAATAAATGTTTCATGTTTTAATTTTTTAATTTTAGTTTTTTTAATAAAAAAATTATGTTTTAGAAAAATATAAAACATAAAAATTATAATTAGATTCATCAATACAAAATTAATAATAATTAATAAATAACATGAATTTATAATTTTATTTGAGAAAAAAATATACTATAATAATATAATAAATCTAAACTATAATTAATACTTTGGAAAACTAAATAAATTAAAATATAAATGAGTAAACTAATTAACTCACAAACTCTTGAAACAAATTTAATTATTCTTATTTTTCACACTATCTCTTATCAACACTAACAACACCCTCTCCTACCAAACGAAGAATAATCCGCAGCCGAGTCGATTGAGGAAGTCAAGCTAACTGGTCCTAGTCATGGAAAGGTAAAATATAATAATACAATGGAAGATATTGAATGCCGAAAATTTTATAATAATTATATAATATATATATATATATATAATATATATTTTTAAGAATAAGATAATAACACCAACAATTTCAGGCTTCCCACTGAATTATGTAAAACCAGAAATTGATTTATTAAATGGAATTTTGGAATATCTAAAAAGTGTGTCCTGGAATTACTAATTTCATATTTAAAAAATATCTTTAGTTATTTGAGACAAAAGGGAAAGGGGAAAAATGTTACTATAAAGAAATTCCAAACACTTCAAAGATGACAGATAAATTCCAAACACATCGAAGCTGGCAGATAGAGGATTATAAAGAAGATTCCAAACCCATTAAATATGACAGATAGAGGAGGAGAGAAAAGAGGCTCTTATCTTTTGGGTCTGGAGTTTTAATGGTCTTTTTAGAAGGAAATTCTTTTCATTCAAAAAAGTTATATGAATCAACTAATTTTATTTTATTTTTTATTTTTTTATTCTTATATTGTTTTTAAATAATTTATTTTATTTAGGTTGAGAGATTGGATTAATTTAATATTAATTATATTTTTCCATTTTTTAAACATGTCTAATGAAGGGAATAAGATCTCTAGTTTCTAAAGAACAAATGCAGTTTAATTATAATTTATTTATTAAACGCAGTTTAATTACAATTTATCTTTTAGTCTGACACATTGTTAAACTTGTCACGTCATGATTTTTGAAAAAACTACTTGAGTGTCATCATGCATTTTGAATTTCTGTAGTGATGAATTCTTGTGTACACTATCATTTTACAATTTTATGGGCATTCTTTATTTTCTTATGAGTAGTTCCAGTTTCTAAAGAACAAATGCAGTTTAATTATAATTTATCTATTAAATGCGGTTTAATTACAATTTATCTATTAAATGTAGTTTAACTACAATTTACAAATGCAGTTTAATTATAATTTATCTATTAAATGCAGTTTAATTACAATTTATCTATTAAATGCAGTTTAATTACAATTTATCTTTTAGTCTGACACATTGTTAAACTTGTCACATCATGCTTTTTGAAAAAACTACTTGAATGCCATCATGCATTTTGAATTTATACAGTGATGAATTCTTGTGTACACTATCATTTTTCAATTTTATGGGTATTCTTTATTTTGTTATGAGTAGTTCCCTTTCTATGCCATTGATAAACCAACTTTATGACTATCTTTTATATTTGTAAATCTGATCATAGGCTAAAGTGTCTCTCATTTGTTAAGATAATTTGTATAATTTTGTCCACTAGAGTCTAGTTATAGTCCTTTAGGAACAAAGTATGTGCTATTATTTTTTACTCGTACATAGATATTTTCTTAGGAGGGCATGTCATTTATCGTTCTGAAGCTTTAATTTCCAAAAGATAGTAGGAATCTTGTGACTATTCACCAATGCTCTTAGGATCTTGAAATGCATGAAATATTTTATAGTTTTCTAACAATTTGGACCATCACATTACTTTATATCAATTTTTTTGTTTCATATATATCTCCTCATAAATGTATGAACAAATGTATACCTTGAAATGAATCACTCACTTAACATTTACATATGTACTTTTGATGACTTGCCCATTTTCATTCTACTTTCATCTTGTAAAGTCATAATTGATCTTGAATTTACATTATTTTAGAGGGAATGCGAGCTATTTGTCCTAGATTTACATTATTTAAAGTGAATACAAAATGTTTTTCCAATAAAAACCTAATAGATGAAAATTCTTTACATTCATATTTATTTTATATAATAATTTGTTTTCATGTATTTACAAATAAAATTTGTATTTTGAAGCTTTTCTAAAACTTATGAGATTACTATTATCATTCTCATACACTTATTAAAATATATATATAAAAAAGAGATAATCTTCCATATATTAAAAAAAAAACAATACTACCTCTATAAAATTAGGAAATACTTTCTTGTCCCCACAAGTTTTCCCTTAACCAGGAAAAAAATGAACAATGCTTTAATGAACACTGTTCTACCTAATATTTTCATTTTCTTTTTCCTTCCTCACACGGCTTCCAAACTATTTTTTTTCTGTGGTCAAGGATATTTTCAACAAGTTCTACTATCTATGGCTTGGGGTATCTTCCATATTAAATATATCTTTTTAGTTTAGCTTTTACATATGTTTTCTTTTACTACCTTGTTGTTTCTACAGGTGTGAAATTATGTTTTTTTAATCCATTTGGGATGTGTGACTTTAGATTCGATTATTTGTTTTTTTGATTGAGGTATACAGTTAATGTTTCTTATTTATGCATCTTCCATATTAAATATATCTCTCTAGTTTAGCGTTTACATATGTTTTTTCATGCCTTGTTGTTTCTATTGGTGTGATATTATGTTTTTTAATCCATTTGGGATGTGTGACTTTAAGATTTGATTATTTGTTGTTTTGATTGAGGTATGTAGTTAATGTTTCTCATTTATGCATTAATTTATCTACATTACCTTTTTGTTGAAGATTGGTTAGTCTTGAAAAGAATGATCTTTGTAAAAACCAGAGAACCTTTTAAAGAAGTCATTCTTGAATATATCCAAGTAATATGAATAAGTACACTACTTCCACCCGATGTCAAATATACATGCCTTGCTTCGAAATGCATGCACGTGTTTGATTCATTCATTGTGATTCCCAATATTATATATGTCAAAATAATCTTATATTTTTTTAACCTACACTACACTACACTTTGTTTTTCATTTCCATCAAATTTCAGTAACTCTAGTTTTACCTTTATTAGGTAGCCATATAATCGTGGACCTTTGTAAGGAAATGATAAAGTCATAAACCTTTGTGAGCATGCTTGGATGTGGTAATTTGTATTTGCTTAAACTAGTTGTGGATTAACTGTATTTAAATACTTAATATTGGGTAAAAACACTTTGAGAAGTGCTTTTAATTCATTTTTCCTTTAGTTTATTTTTCATCTTTTCCTTCAATGCGTCCTTGATTATTTTACTTATCTTCCCTATTGTGTACATTATATATTTAATTCTATGTATTAGACTATGATAGTTATGATTCTCCTTTATTTTTTTCTTCATCCCTCATTACCGGGTTGCATTAGACATCTACCTAATTTTGTTGTTTCTTAAGCTAGTCGAATCTAGAATTAGTCTTAGTGTTTCATAACATTTTCCTAATTATTAAAAGACAACTCTAGCTATGGATTTAGATTAAATTGCATCACTATTGCATAATTAGTTTTAGTGTTTCATAACATCTTCCTAATTATTAAAAGGCGACTCTAGCTATGAATTTATATTGAATTGCATCACTATTGTAAAATCTCATGCTTTCCGTAAAATCTTTTAGACCTATATGGATTTTAATTTGAATGTATTGAGGACTATAATGTCTATTATATAAGATAATATGGTGGATGATGTATAAGTTCTATTGTTATGATGATAGGAGAGTATGAATGGACAATGAATGTATAGAAGCATAATCATGGTGATGTCATTTACATATGGGTGACTCAAACTATATTTCAAATAAGTAGTTAAATAATGACAAATATATGGATAATACTAAATGATGTAGTTATGTTTTAATATATTAATTTAAAAAAAAAATGGAAATAGTTTAAAATGTATATAAGTGATGAATAATAGATTGAAATTTTTACAGGAGAGAGCCTTGTATAAAAGCCTAAATTGTGTGAGAATTTTTCAAGAAAGTTGTGACTCTTTATTTACTCTATAATTTTTATATTTAATTTATGATATAATTTAATGTTATATATATATATATTGGTCTTTGGGGATTGCTCAAATAAAAAGGCTCGAAGCCAATGAAAGAAGTACTCACTTTTTATTCACTCTACTATTTTCAATTTGACTCATCACTTAGTTTAATATTCCATTATTTTTTTGATGAGAAATACTTTTGTATTCGAGGTCCCTAGAATACTCACTATTTATTTACTCTATTATTTTTCATTTATATTATTACTTAATTTTATATTTCATTATGTTTTGCATGAGAAATATCTATGTATTTCCAGTCCTCAAGAGATTACTCAAATAGTGATGCTCGTAGCCAATAAAAGAAATTGTCATTATGACATCATCATGTCACATGTAGTAGTTGAACTCAAGTGGGGAGGATAACAACATTTCTCTGGGAAGCCCAAGCTAAACCCAATTGACAATTTTATATTCCATTATATGTATTATTCATTGTATATAATGATTGTATTTTCTTATGTGTCTTATGGTTTTTTCGTTTGCATTCTTTTAGATTTTTCTTCTTCCTTGTAAGAAGCACATTTCCAAATGCATAAGATTCGACGATACATCATTCTAATTTAGTACTATAATCATGCTCTTAATTACCTTCTAGGGCTAATATATGGTCAAGGGTATGGTAGTGTCCTTTAACATTCTTTCTAACACTACATGTGGGGTTGAGAGGTATTTCCCACTACAAGGTTTGGGGAAACGCTGTAAAATCTATACAATTTTGTCTATGTCTTGTCAAAATATTCATTTCTTTCTAGGCTTTTGCTATTATTACTCTAGGAACTATCAAATTTCATTCACATGGAAATAATTTATGTGTGTGTGTGTATCCCTTCATACTCAAGAGGTGTAAACAAATTTGTAACACCCCCTCCCGCATTTACCTGCTTTTAAAATCCCTCAAGGTAAATGTGAAACATAGTGCCACTATGACTTGACTCAACCTCCTAGCTCTAGTTAATGAAGTGGTGCTTACAAATGAGACTTATTGACCATAAATTTACATCCTATAGGGACTACATATCACATAGGAGGTGAAGAAACACCCTAGGTGGTCAATCCTTGAGCTAGAACATTGTTTCAGTGACCGAGACTCCCAACCACACCCTTGACACTCCCCGTATACAGTTGAAGCCCTCCAACCACACTCATAAGCCTTGTTCCATGCAGTTGCGACCTAAATTTCTCAGTTCAATTTTTGTGGTCCCAAGATCTTAGCCACAATTAAAGGTCAGCTTTGATACCCCTTCCCAGAACTGCTTGAGACTTATCAAAATAATAGATGACACAAGGATAATGCTAAATGTACAAAAATTGAGAAAGAACTTGACATAACCAGACCTAACCGTGACAGTGATTTCATCCACCATATAATGAACATGTAAGCTACATGTCATGAATGCATATTTTATCGTAGGAGTATGAAAATTATTTGAGAATCACCAAGCAGGTCTTATGTCGTCTCATAATAGTTGTAATAACACTTGTTAGCCCATGCATTCATTAATCATCGTATACTTATCAAATCCTGAACAAACCCATAATTTAGAGAACATTAGAGATATATGCTTACAACTAGCATATAAACAGATTCTTATCCATGAAATAACAACCATCAAATAATTATAATATCAAGTATAAGTGCTCATACAATACAACAGGAAAATGTGTCTTATTAATAACAAATATAACAAAGTCAAGGACTTCCACATGCCACCCAACCATAGATTGGGCTAAATCAACTCTTTCTTTCAGCCAATCACCCCCATTCCATATTCTAAGCATGAATGTGGGATCTCAAGATATAAACAACTCGGCTTTCTAGAGATTAAACCACATCTAACCTCAAATATATTGTGATCTTGCCAAAACCAATCAATGGATCACAATTCCCACAACAAGCATGGATTCCTCAGTGTTTTTTCACCATTAACTTGAGGAATTTTCCTGTCTCCAACGTGTTGGGCCATGCAACAGGTATAAATCTACTCTTGATTACACTATCTCTTTCCTCCTTTTTATGCATTTGTGCCATGATATAATAAGGTTTTAATGAGATTTTGATAGAAAGTTAGTAAAACTGCTCTTGATACGATTTGGATTTCAAAACTAACTTTCCTTGTTTTTATGCAGAAAATAGCGAATGGAACAACTGATGTTCAAAGTATTAAACAACAAAGGCTAAACAGAGGAACCAATGCGTGTATTGTGTGGTTAAATCAAGAAGTGAATTTAGAGGATCAGCGCAAGATGAAAATATTATCTGATAATAGCATTTAGTTGTGAATTCCTTAGGATCTCCTGATCCTGAGGAATCACATTTATCTCTTTTTCTCCATAATTATAAAGGGGAAAAATGAATGGAATGGGTCTTAACTTTTCCCTTTTACTTCAATTGTAATTCTGAGATATGGAGAGTTATTTTGAGGAACAGATCGTGCTGTAATGACATTTGAATTTGATGAATAATATATAATTCGCGTCGTTGCTCATTTGTGAAAGTCTGAAGTAATCCAGAAGTAATTACTAGAGGCTTGGGTCTAGTCACTGGTGGATTTAACTGTTGTTCCCTATTTTATAGTTTACCTTTATGCAGTTTAATTACTCTGTTTTATAGTTTTATGATTGATTCACTTTCACTAGTGTTGATTTTGTATGTTCATTGCATTGGTTCTTATTTATGTTGATTGTTTCATTTTTTTAATATCATGGATTGAGTTGATTAAGAATCATTTCTTGTTAATTGAATGCTAGAGTTTTATTGCTTGTACCAGATGTATTCCTTTTATGTAGAAGCCTAGATTCAGCTGAAAGAGTTTTTTTATCATTATGGTGCACTCGGTTGATGTAGTTGCAGTTAGAACTTTCGGTTAAGATTGGATGGTGATCTTGCTTAAGATTGTGTTTTGATGCTTGAATAAGTTAATTTCCTTGAAGTTACAAATTGGTAGTTTATGTTTTGATCCGTTTACTCACGTATTGAAATCAATAAGTTATTCTAGAACAATACTCTCTATAGATTTAATGATTTACATCACTTGCACATATTGTGTACACTCGTGAAACAAAAAGGCTTACCCAAGTTGATAATTAACGTGAGGAATTTGAGAGTTCTAAAACACACCTTATTTGTGCCCAACATTTTGGCGTTGTTGCTAGGGAGAGTGTTTCCATTTCATAAAAGGTGATGTGTATTTTATTTTTGTGTGCTACGAAAGAACTGGATATTAAAAATGAAAGGTAAGAACCTGCGTACGAGTAAGTAAAGTGCTTGCTCCCTCACCCACTTTTCAACACAATTGTGTAGGAATAGATGTTTGATGTCTGTTTGCTGTGAAAGAAATGGGTATTAAAAATGGAAGGTAAGAACCTGTGTATGAGTAAGTAAAGTTCTTGCTTATGTGCTCAATTTTCAACAAAATTGCGTAGGAATTAAAGTAGAGATAAATGTTTGAATTTTTGTGTGAATGACTAAGAAGAAAAGTGTAGAAAAAGATTTAATTCCTCTGCCCAGATGCGAAAAATCTAAGGGATCGGTGCCCCTTGGACAATCAACCTTTATTGATGAAATCACAAGGACAGCTGAGTCTCAGTCATCATTAGGCCCTGAATCGTTTCTACAAGAAATCCTACTGTGACCCTTCAGGCCGTAAGATCACTATATGCAACTGAAGCTGAGATCCACAACAAGACTAAAGGTTCTGAACAGAGTTTTCAGAACAATGAAAATCTGCAGTTTAGCGCTTTACAAGAATGGAATTCTTGAAATCTCTATGAAGGAGAAGGAGAAACAGGTAGCACTGAAAAGATTAATTCATCAGAGCTGAAATCTCTTGAAGTAGTAGTTGAATTGAGGACACCCAGTATTCCTGAGCAAGGTAGTTTTGTTAAAATCATCTTAAAAGTCTCTTCTAGCACCCTTAGTAATAGAGCTTTAGCTCTAGAAATCGCTGAAGAATATTGGCATAATTTTTACCAAATGGCTAATAACCCGCAACATCCTCATACCTCTACATTACAACTGTCAATACAATTTTCAATGCTCCCATGAAAGCTATACCATTACACAATATTCCTACCTTTCATGGGTTAACTTGAGAGGATCCTGATGCATTCCTTTCCGAATTTGATGTTTTATTTAGGATATGATTACACTGCCGACCCCTAGAAACTAAAGTTGTTCCCCTCTACTTTGAAAGGAGCAGCTTTGTGTTGGTTTATAGGGCTTGGTGTAGGTACCATTAAAAACTGTGATCAAATGAAAACATCATTTCTACAAAAATACCAAGATTTTTTCTGAACTAGAGAACTGAAGGATGAAATCTTTCAAATGCTAGCTAAGACTAATGAGAATCTTGAAGAATATGTAAAATGTTTTCAATATAATCTACAAAGATCTCCTTATGCAAATTTGCCTCGTGAAGTTCTTAAAACTACGATGATCAAAGTTATGAAAGACCAATGGGTAGAAACATTGAATTTAATGGGGAAGGGTGATATTTATCAAGGGGATTATGACAATATTGTACAATTGTGCATCAGGTGTTCTAGAGGCAGTACAAGGCTAAAACGAACTGGGCGTGTTGCGATCACCAGAGACAACAAAGCCTCAAGAGGAAGCATTACACAAGTTGAAATCGAAAATCTACTGGAGGATTTTAATACTGATATCTTGGGGACACTGATGACACAATTGGATATCATACAAGCCAAACAAACGTAGGCCAAAGCAGAACAAAACCTGGCTATTTTTTGTCCACGTTGCAGAAAGAAACACATTCATAGAGAATGTCCATTAGATACGATACAAACATGTGCCACTTGCACTAAGGATCATGCTATGGAAGGTTGGTCATCACTCCCTGAATTAAAAGCAGTTTTCAAGGAAGGGGAGGAGGAAGCAGAACTTGTATATCTGATGAACCATTGCTATCAATGGAAAACACGTTTGACAGGTATGCCTACAGAAACATCTCCATTCTTTCCTTCTTCGAAATTTAATTCCCAATAGTATTTAGGGGCAGCATGGCAAAACCAACCACCTTTTGGTCACCCCAAGAATTATCTATGCCATCATGGCCCAACCAATCAAATCAAAATAATAATTGGCCAAATCCTTCTTACCCTCCACCATTCTGGAAGAACGACTCCTATTCCTCTCAATGGTCTCCTTCTACCTCACAAAATCAATTTTGGCAACCGAATTGGCAACGATCTGCAAGCCATGCTATGGGAACAGTTCCTCTACCTCAACCAACCTTACCAACACCTTACATGTTAGAGAAAAATCCTCAACCTAATATATGATTGCAATTCCCAGCTCAACCTAACCCAAACCCTAACAACAGACCTATCCAGTCAGTACAAATTATTGAGAGAATGGACCCTGAAGTTGAGACAAGAGAGTGTAGTGAACTTAAGCTAAGATCTAGACGCGTAATTGCCCCATATGAGGACAAAAATATGCAACATGAAGTTAGAGAAACATATTCGAATAAGCCTTTGACTATAGAAAACCAACAAACAAATCAGGGAGAAGATATAGTTAGGTAGAAAGACCCTGAACAAATCATAACTCCTTTTCCCCCGTTCCTAGAAAGATTAATAATACCTCGACCGATTGAACATATCGACTTTGATCTTCTAGGAGAACTCAAAAATCTTTGTATAAAAATACCCCTCCTCCAGGCCATTCAAGATATTCCAATATATTCTAAAACCATTAAGGAATTGTGTGCAAAGAAGTCTGTGAGGGAAACAAAAATAACATCAACTGTCCATATTGTCAAAACTTTGTCTGATTTATTGCTAGGCAAAGAGACACTTGTAAAATACGAAGACCCGGGAAATCCCATTGTCACAGACCAGATAAATGGCCGCTCTTTTCCCAATGCTTTAGTAGACTTAGGGGCAGCGCTTAACATTCTTACAATAGAAACCTGCGAAGTGCCTGGCATCACAACCTTGGAACCAACCACTACCTTGCTAGAACTTGCTACATATCTTTTTAAATGTATATATCTTTTAACTCATATATTTATATGTTGATTATTTTAATAACAATAATAATATTATAGTTAAATTTTTTATGATTCCTTTAAATTAGATAAAGAAAATAATCAATAAATAATTTAAATATTTATTATGATTTGATATCTATCTACATTATTTATATAATACATTAATATTAATTTGTAAAAATAATTTTTTTTATATATACCACTACTTTCATATAACTTTTTCCAAACAACCAATATGCAATGTTGTGGTTACTAATATGATCAATATTTCTTCCTTTATTGTATAATTAAAATCCTTTAACATCAGATAGGTTTGCCAATCTACATTGTTTGAACACCTGAACAACAGAGCTCACAAGCAAACGTTGGATTGTTAAAGAGTTTGATGACTCAATATCAAGCCAGAGTTCAAACTACTCTTTATCCACGTTTTCCCAGTAGGGAAATTGTTTTGTTTATCTCGCATCGCATGATAATTAATTTATAAGTGCTTTTTCCCTGAGTTGTTTCTCCACAGTTTACCATGATTCAGAAGATATGGAAATATCTGGGAATAACCTAGAATCTAAGCACTCTAAAGCAAAGGTGGCAGTGTGTTGGTATAATAGCCTCAAGAGGGTTTCTATTGAGATCTTAAACAAGTACCATAACAACGTTGATTTACCTTGACATTTTTCATGAATGGTTTTCCAGGATGTGTTTTTTCCCCACCATGCATAACCAAAGGATCATAACCAGGTTGATTGACCTTGACAATTTTTTAGGATGGTTTTCCAATATGTGTTTTTTTCCAACCATGCATAGTCTAAGGGGATGATCTTGAAGTTTTGGAGAGGCCCTCGGAAGGAAGGTAATAATCATATTCAAGCAAGAAATTTACTCATAATCAATAATATTATTAATATATATTAACCATTATATCAATATATATTAGTTAACATAAATATGAATATATTGAAAGATATGCGAAGATAGATTTAATGTTTAAATTGAAATTGAGAAATAAATTTAATATTATTTTAAATGATTGAAAATTTTATAATAAAAAAATATATGCATTTTATTTATTTTATATAGGGAAAAAATTATCATACATAATTGTCAAACCAACATGATCATGTTATCTCGAATTACTTCCTGACTGTCAATAAGGGGCAGGTTTCACCTTGCCAAATACTTCTAGATCTTGAGCTTTTAAAATGTTCTAAAAAAACAAAAACTAGCTCTTAACCAAACCAAGGCAGTTTAAGACTTATCTAGGCCCAAATTTATTTTATACTTAATCTCTCTATAATAAAATAAATATAAATTTACTATATTTATAAAAAATTAACCAACCACTTCAATTATTCAATTATAGACCTACACCTATGAGCACGGTTGAAGACAACAATTTGCAATGCCCCCTCTCCCATTCACAACTTTTTTTTGATAAACGCTACGTTGTTGGATTCATTAGATGTCATGAAGACAAAGGATACAGGTAATAGAACATATTTTTGATATTGAGGGAGTGCTATTTGATTAAACAGTATGTATTAATTGCTTTAGTGAGAATATTGAGACTGATTGTTGTTCCTTCTTGGCACAAGCATTGCAGCTGGTGCTACAATATATTTTATACAATTTCCTCAGCTTGAACCCCCACGAAAATATGGTTGTTTCTATGTCTAGGATTCAGCCTAGAAATCTTTCCTGTGGGATGCTTCAATGAGTTCAAACAGGAAATATTGTCACCATCTTTTCAATTATTTTATCTACCGAGAATGCATCATGTTCTTTTTTCAATTAATTTATCTACAAAAGATGCATCATGTTTTGTTGGAAAGCCTAAGCAAGGCACATCTAGTCACTCAAAGATTTAAGAGATTCAAATTTAGAAATATATAGGATTTATTTCTTTTATATCTATAGTGTTCGAAATTGTTCCTTTGATAAATTTTGAACCAACAACCTTCAACCGGGGGACAACAATGACTTTGCGCATGTTAAGATCCTATCGATCCTAAAGATCCTAAAGACATGAAGGGCGTCTATGTCATTCTGTGTTCCTGTGGGACACCATATATTGGTGAGACCGCTCGCTCTATCAATCAAAGGATTAACGAGCGTTCGGCGGACTTAAGGCATGGAAGGGCCAAGTCCCCGGCCCTTGTAGAGCATGCCGAGAAGACTAAACATCATGTCTGTATTGAAGAGGCTCGCGTCATTGCAAAGGTTGCGCAGTTTCAACATCGGAAGTTTAGAGAGGCCCTGGAGATTGAATAAAGGCCTAAATATCTTAATAGGGATGACAGCTGGAAGAGTAGTAGTTGCTGGATCCCAACCCTGTCTTCCTAGCCGCCTTATTCCTTCTTCTCTTTGGTTTCATGGTTCCTTTATCCTCCCTTTTCCGGTGGGTATTTAATTTTAAGTGTCTCTTTTGACCCCCTTTCCTAGAAAGCAGAACTATCCTTATGTTGGTAGTATAGCGTAAGCTTTTTTGTGCTAGAAATATGAGCCATAAGTTTCTATTAACGATAGTATTATGTACTACGATTTCTTAACATTGTGATAGTAGTGTATAGTTTGATTAGTGGATCTTGGTTAAATAAATAAATAATTAAAATACGAATTAGAGTTTCTTTGTTTTAATAAAGTTCTAGATTGTTTTAAAAAATTTAATAAGAACATTTACCATTTTATTCTAATAAGTAATACTCATCCTAATAAAGTGGTAAATAATTAGCTAAATATGATAGAAAATTTTTCACATATGGTATTAAGAAAAATATATATGAATAAGATTTAATTAGATTAAGAATGGAAATTAAATAAATATATTGAATTAGAATCAACATTAAAATAATAATGGGTATATAATAAGGAGATTACCATTAGATTGTAGTATTTAAATAAATAATATTTAGTAATAATATTATTATTATATAAGGGTAATGGTAGATAAATATATTAATATTGTAATAATAATATTCACATTAATAGTGGAAATAAATAATATTATATTTATATTTATATTATTTATAATATTATAAACAATAATTTAGTTAAATGGGTAGATAAGAGAAATATTTACCATTTTAATTATATATATTATTCTCATCCTAATATAATGCATTGATATTAGTAATAATATTAAGAATGATAAAAAAGTTTTTAAGGTAAGTACATGTTAAAGAATAAATAAATAGATTAATAAAATAAAAAAGTTT